>JAVYIG010002196.1:0-25000 GCA_035222895.1 Strongylocentrotus droebachiensis
TCATGCAGGATGAGAAAGAGAAAGAGGTGATGATTCGTTGTCATAGAAACTGCAATAGCTATCCTCCACGTTGTAACGTCGTTGTGAAAAGGGAGGAGAGCGCCAGAGAGAGAGAGAGAGAGAGAGAGAGAGAGAGAGAAAGACAGAGACAATGAGAGGAATGAGAGAGAGAGGGGAAGTGAGTGTGATGCAGAGCGATTTGAATAGAGGCGGCATTGCACCGACCCGGGCGTTTTCACGCTAAGCGAGGCTTGAAAAATACAGCAAATAGGGTTAAAGAAGAAGACATTTGAGCGTTGATTGGGTCTCTCTCTTCCCTGCCTTGAAGTGGCTACACAATTAAGAAGCCAAGACGGGATGCGGGAGAAAAATAACATATTTTCTGATATTGTTAGCGAGATGAGTATTATAGCTTTCTTCTTTTTATTTCTCTCTCTCTTTTTTTTTGCGGTGGTAGGAGAGGGAGAGGAATTAAAATAGAGAACGGTTGAAGAGGCTGTAGCCGAAGAATGAATAGAGAAAATTGACCTGCTTCTGAACAAGGCGAAAGAGGGTGCTTTTTTTTCCTTCAGTCTTTATGTTTTCTTATATTTCGTGAATGCCTCTCAAAATTGATTGGACTGTAGGTTAGAGCTGTTAGAAATTATTGTATTTTATATTTTGTCAACAGTTACAGAAGATGAATATTAAGAATAAAACGTGGGTTTAGGGGTAGGGATGGGATGTGTTGTATTAAGAAATAGTCCAGAGGGAATGCAAAAAGAGTGATAAATGGGGATGAACAAAAAACAGTTGATGGAAAACCTCTGAAATCATGATGAACTGAAAAGCAATGAAATTTATTGACAAAAGAAGAATGTAGAATAAATGTGGAATTTAAAGGAGGGAGTGAGAGAGAGAGAGAGAGAGAGAGGAAGAGAAGAGAGAGAGAGAGAGAGAGGGTGGGTTGGTGACAGAGATAGATAGATGGATAGAGAGAGAGAGAGAGAGAGAGAGAGAGAGAGAGAGAGAGATAGAGAAAGAGAAAACGAGATGAGTGGAAAGATATAAAAAAAAAAATTACGCTTTTGAAAAACACCGATCCTGCTCATAATGGGTACATTTCAGGCTTAAGTCACGTTTTTTTTCTCTCTTTCTCCCCGTCTCAACTCCCCTTTCTCGTCGGCTCTCTGTTCGGGTCGGCCTGCCGTTAAAACGATCTCATTGGCAAATTCTAACGCTCACTCTATCTCTCTCTCTCTCTCTCTCTCTCTCTCCCTCTCCCTCTCTCTCTCTCTCCCTTTCTCTCTTTCTCATCTTAAGTATCCTCTTCATTTTTTCCCTCAAAGATCAAGGCTTCTAATAATGAACCCCTTGCCATTTGGTTGAGTACAAGCATTAGAGCTTTTCTCGTCAACCCCTTTTCAACAAATTGGTTTTCGGGTTTTTTCACGAATTCTCTTCTGTATCGTTTCGCCGGTGTGATGGCAACATTAACGCGTTGGCAGGATTATAAGATATTAGAGAAAACAAAACGCGATGGAATGCATCGCTAGGGCCTGGTTAATTTTCGTTGGCGGTGCTTTGAATGGATATGGGCTTCATTAGGACTCTCCAAAGGAACTGTTGCAAGATAATGCATATATATATGCATGATATGCTGACAACTTTCAATTGAAATAATCCTCGCAGAAAGAAATTGTTTTTGGTTTGTAGGAAATAAAATATAACTATGATAGTGTAGATACTAGATAATGTTGAATTTAAGTTAATTTTGAGAGCCGATAGGTAAGACAAATGTATTGACAACAAACGAATATCACTAGAGATATTTTTTTCGAAACAAAATGTTTGTTTGACGCTAAAATGTCAAATATAATACAAGCAAACAAATTATTTTGACTTATTTTGAAATAAAGGTATAATATACGTGAATACGTTGATATACATGAATGAAATGTTACGTAATGTGTAATACTATCTCTGCATACAGAGAAGCGTATTAAAGACTTACAAATGTATTAAACAAAACACTAAATCTGTATCATAGATAATACTTTATTATACTTTTTGACATGTTTAAATTACTCTGTTATATTCTGATTCATTCATTTCTCAATAATATTTAATGAAACCAAATCGACTAAAGAAACAGAAGGAATAACCTACGGCAGCCTTTATGTATAAGAATTACTCCCTACACATATTTTGTCAAATACATTATCCTCATATTTACATTTTCTCTCGATCCATCGTAGATTTAGCGTAGGTTTTAATGCTTTAAATTCTTATCGACTCAGCAATTAAAATGATAATTTTCATGAAATATGAACTGTACTTGCACCACAAAGGCTAACATTATTGTATCTTATAGGCTTTCTCGCAACCAAGATTGTGCTTTGTCGGAAGATAATTATGATTTTGATTAATGCATCATTATTTCAAAGAATAATAACAGAGAGAGAGAGAGAGAGAGAGAGAGGGAGATAGAGAGGGGGTGGAGGAGTAGCAAAAGGGATATAAAATAACACCATCAGTTTGAGATACGTTATAATTACATGCTGATTAATAATCCATACTTGTAATAAAACAGGAACTAATCTCTAATAAAAAATAAACTTATAAATGTCACAAGGCGGTATTTTTCATCTTTACCAGGCAGAACCCTACCTTCGCTTTAATCCAGATGCATTTCCTGAAGTTATATTTACATAATATTGTCGATCAGAAACGATAACAAATGGTACTGCTCTTGAGTGTCGATCGTCACACGTCCCAGAGAAGAAAGATGCATATCGTTCCTGAATTACGTTTGCATTTTAAAGCAGCCGATTTCCACCCTTAGATAATTATAAAGAGTAGGTCCTAATATATAACGTAGTTATTACAATGGAAAAATATAAAAGAGATATACCTCTCCCCCTCCCCCAAAACCCATATCAATGAGAGGAAAATCGCTCTTCCTTCCTTCCTTCCTCTCTTTTTCTAGTCCCCCTTCCTTCCTTTATTTCTCTCTCTCTCTCTCTCTTTCTCTTCTTCTTCTTCTTCTTCCTTTCTTCTTTCTTCCTCTTCCCTCTCTAACTGTTACTTCCCTCCCTCCCCCTCCAAATACGCCACAATCCTCTTTCTTTCTTCCTCTTCTCTCTCTAACTGTTACCCCCTCCCTCCCCCTCCAAATACGCCACAATCCTCTTTCTTTCTTCCTCTTCTCTCTCTAACTGTTACCCCCTCCAAATACGCCACAATCCTCTTTCTTTCTTCCTCTTCTCTCTCTAACTGTTACCCCCTCCAAATACGCCACAATCCTCTTTCTTTCTTCCTCTTCTCTCTCTAACTGTTACCCCCTCCCTCCCCCTCCAAATACGCCACAATCCTCTTTCTTTCTTCCTCTTCTCTCTCTAACTGTTACCCCCTCCAAATACGCCACAATCCTCTTTCTTTCTTCCTCTTCTCTCTCTAACTGTTACCCCCTCCCTCCCCCTCCAAATACGCCACAATCCTCTTTCTTTCTTCCTCTTCTCTCTCTAACTGTTACCCCCTCCAAATACGCCACAATCCTCTTTCTTTCTTCCTCTTCTCTCTCTAACTGTTACCCCCTCCAAATACGCCACAATCCTCTTTCTTTCTTCCTCTTCTCTCTCTAACTGTTACCCCCTCCCTCCCCCTCCAAATACGCCACAATCCTCTTTCTTTCTTCCTCTTCTCTCTCTAACTGTTACCCCCCTCCAAATACGCCACAATCCTCTTTCTCTCTTCCTCTTCTCTCTCTAACTGTTACCCCCCTCCTTCCCCCTCCAAATACGCCACAATCCTCTTTCTTTCTTCCTCTTCTCTCTCTAACTGTTATCCCCCTCTCCCTACCCCTCCAAATACGCCACAATCCTCTTTCTTTTGCCATCTCCACCAGATATTCACTCTAAATATTAAAACAGAGAAAGCCGAAAGTAAGATCAGAGGGAGCGGAACGAGGATAGGGGGTTGGGGGGGGGGGGGGGGATCAGGGAATACCAAGTCAGGACATCCATTCAATGATTCAAGCCTAGAAATTAGAAGAAAAAATAATGATAAATGACAGAAAGAAAAACCTCGGCACATTGAGCTGACTCTGGTAAATTAGCCGCAGAAGATATGCATCTACGGATCATGGCTCGGTCATAAACGCGACACAATAATTCCGCTTCGGGACAAAAAGGAATCTCGGGCAAGAATATTTTACGGTATACACGCCCTTATCACCAGATCATCAGGACCGTACAACGAGCCAACGAAAAAAAAAAAAAAAAAGAGAAGAGAGGCCGCCATATTCCATCTCTAAATAAAAATAAGCCCTAAAATCAAGGTAATACCCCCATCTTTATCACGTCGACGAACCGACAACAGACCCAACAAAATAATGAATTACCCCGTAATGTCCATCAATCGGTCGGTTTGATGCGGTAGGGCTGAGGTATCATTCATGAATAACTGTCCGCACCATGCAACCACTCACCTCAAACAGTAATATTACCTCTCTTTATAAATTTGTAATTAAAACACTTCACAGTATATTTTTGTATTTTGTATTATTTTATTAACATTTATTTCCTTCTCAACAGTACAATATGAAACACAGCGTATACATGATATATGTAACAATTATTTCAACATAGATATACAGTAAATAATTCAGATACGGAAGGAGGCGAAAACCCGGAAAGCATAGCTTGAGTTGGGAACGCCCATAATACATTAACACATTTACCGAGAGAACATTATAGATATTATTATGAAAATTACATTTTATATAACAGAAAGTTGATAGGAAAGAACAAAAATAGTAAATGGAACAAAGAGCAGAAAAAAAAAGGAGGAGAGAATTAAGTATAGGAAGGCATGTTCACTTACAAATAGGCCATTTCCGTAATGTAATCGCATTTAGTGCACAAATCTTTGCTAAGTGCGATCGTTATGAATTAATTAATAAACGTGTTACGAAAAGTATTTTAGTTGCTAGTCAGAATGCGAATTTTATATATTACGTGACGTTAGGTAGGACAAGTCATAATATTTTAATGTTTGTCCTACGTAGCAACAATTTCTATTAAATCGCATGCCCAGTACTCAACCTCATGTTTAAGTTGCAAAAGCATGAGCAGTGTAAAGAATTCATCCTGTATCGAGCAGCTACGTGACGGAGATCGGAGGAATCCTCCCGAAAGGCTTCCACTTCACACGGCTAAGTGACACATGATGAGATGGAGACAACCAACTTGAACGGATGAATGGTTGAAGTGTGTGTTTTGAAATGCATCCAGTAGATTTGTTTCAGTTTTGTGTTGAAGATAGGATACTCTGTAGCCTGTAGGGGCGTAGCCTATAGCATGGGTCCAGCCATTGAAATGGAAGGAATTGAAGAGGAGACCATACCGATACCGCTGAATATTGGCTATCCAGCAGTTTATTTTATCTTGTAATTCATAATTCTATTCGTTATTGTTTTACTGCATGCATGTTGTCTCTTTGTATACGGAACATAAAACAAACAAACAAACAAAAATAGGGCAAATAATGACATGAACAAAGTGCGGTTATGGGAGGGGGTCGTATCAAGAACTTCTTTCTCTTTAGTTTTCTCCTTTTCCCCTTCCTCCCTCTCCAATCAATATAATTATGCGAAGTTTAATATGGGTGCAGGCGTACCCCTCACGCTGCCGGTTCCTTTCTTCAGCCCACCTCTCTTATACTTATTCGTCCCTTTATATTCCCCTTATTTCTTTCACGACCGAATACCAACCGTTCCTGTCATGCCTATAATCTTTCATGTACTACGGTACTCATAATTTCCTATGGAATAAGCTACAAACCATAATTATTTAGAAAAGGTCAAAAATATCTTCACAACTTTGAAATTAACATTAACAAAAAAAAAGTATCCAAATTATATTGTCGTTTTCTCATCTGTTCTTCATCCTTTTCATCAATAAGACATTGTTACGATCACATTATATTTGATATTGAAAAAAAATCTTACGTACATTTTATCTCTATTTTACCGGTGTGTTGGCTCAGTCAGTAGAGCGTCCGCCTCACAACCGGGAGGTCGTGGGTTCGAACCCCGGCCGCGTCATACCAAAAGACGTTAAAAGATGGGAGTTTGTTGCTACCTTGTTTGGCGTTCAACAATAAGGGATAGAGCCAACGTCGATCTGGCGCTGCTCAGTGGCTGCCGGGCTCACGATCAATTGGGCAAAAAGAATTTCCATTTTCGGTTTAATAACATTTGGAGTGGACTCTAAAAGATTATTATTATTATTATTATATTATTTGTGAATTTCACGATGCCAGCACAGCAGCACTACAAGCTAATTTATATCACCAACTTTGCAACGTTTCAAATATGTTTTTATCCATGTTCTATTTTGTTTTGTTTTTCTCGTTTTTTTTTCCCGACCCAAAACCGCCTTTCATCCCCCGATCATACTGGTATCCAAGTGAACTAGTGAAGATGCATGCAGGATGCATGGTGGTGGCGGTGGCGCCCGTTAATTGCACCATGGTAATTAATAATGAAGAAATCCGTGACTGATTGGGGCTTGATGCAGCCCCGCCTGGCACGAACCCGTGCACAAAACCGACGATGATCCCGCCTCATTGTCCCATCAAAATAATTACCAACGATGATCTATAAAACAAAAATAAGGAGAGGGAGAGAGAGAGAGGGAGGGAGAGAGAGAGAGAGAGAGAGAGAGAGAGAGAGAGATGAAAATGGAGAGAATGAAAGAGAGAGAGAGTGATGGAGAGAGGGAGATTAACATGGAGAAAATAAGAGAGAAAGAGGGGGAAGGGGAGGGATAATATGGCAAGAGAGAGAGAGAGAGAGAGAGAGAGAGATGAAAGAGATGAACGAGACAAGAGCAAGAATAGATACAATAAGAATGAGATGAAAAAAATATAGATATGAAGCGAGAGAGAGAGAGAGAGAAGAGAAAATGGGGGGGGGGGGGCATTTTTTAAAAGTTTGTTCAAGATGTCCTGCAAGCACATACATGCGAAGGATCAAGATGAGAGAAACATCCTAAATGAAATATTAAAATAAATTACCTCCGGTTTGATGATTCGCAAATTGCAAAACATGTCATTGCGTTATTCATAGGCAACTAATTCAGAGACAGAGAGAGGGAGGAAGAGAGAGAGAGTGTGGATAAGTCGTCGGACTGCGAATCACAGGGTCCATGGTTCGAGTCCCGCCGCGGCACTAATGTCTTTTGGTAAGACATCAATGTACACTTGTCTCTCTCCACCCAGGTGTTAAGTGGGTACCCGGTAGGAAGGAATTCCTTAAATGCTGTGAGCGTCGAAATCGCTAGCATAGCCGGGTAATGTTGGAGCGCCTTGAGGACCTCGCAAGGTCGATACGTTCGCTATATAAGAATCCAGTATTATTATTATATTGTTATTATTATTACCTGTTACTTGTCATATTTCGAAAATCTAAAGAGCCCTCCTTTTTAGGGGACATTTCTTCGATGACATCTTTGTACTCATTTATTTATTTATGTGGTATTAGTTCAACAGGGTAGCTCCTTCCGTATGTAAATACTGTTTTACTTGGGACCCTGCACCCGCCCCCCCCCCCACTCAGTGTTATTTAGGGTACGCCTATGCGTGTTCCAAGCGACCCCCCCCCCTTTTCATTAAAAGTCCGGTGTGTAAAGTCAATACGGGTCGACCTTTTTCTGTTGTTATACGAGCCTTTTTCAGCACCCCCCCCCCCCCCCTTTTCAGCAAAAGTCCGGTGTGTAAAGTCAATACGGGTCGACCTTTTTCTTTTGTTACGAAAAGGACATTTTGGTAACACGCATGGGGTCCGTCCGTTCTCGGAGTGGGGGGGGGGGGCTGCATAACGTTAACAAACAGTGCAGAAGACATACGAGACCTTCGTTAACTCTTCCACGGTAACATTTAACAAATGAAAAAGTTATTTTTTACCCAAAATAACATTATCTTTAACAGCGTCGTCATTGGCGTAGCGAAGGATCACTGATGGGGGGGGGGGGGGGGGGGGGGGGGGGGTCTTACTCAGTAATTGGAATCGAAGCTAACAAGGCCACCTGTTAGGAGAGACTGTTGGGAGGTGGGGGGGGGGTCCCAATAATTCCATTGTCTCGTAATTCTCCCCTCTCCCTTTGCTTTAATTTTAATTTTTTTTTAAAACTGAATTGTTCTCTTTTACCATTTAGTTTTATTTGTCACCCTTTGTTTTCCTTGCATGTCGGATTTTTTTGTTGGTCTTATCAATTCGATGACAATTTTGATGGGGATAACTATTTTTTTTTAAATTGTGCCCCTCCTCTCAACAAGGGCCTAGATCTGCCCCTAATCATCAACACCAACTTCACCACAACCGTCATCATCATCCTCAACTCTTTCGTCTTTTCGTCACTCCTTAATCCAGTTAAACCGGAAGATATGATGAATACAAATTGAACCTGCCAGCCATCTTCGACAGGTCTACTGTAACGGGCTCCTTCGATACTCTCATGAATATTACCCCTTCCACTTCCACAATCCAGATCAAGAATATATGCTCACATCGACCGGATGACGCTCCGAAATGGGACCGGGTTTCCTCGCCTAATCCGTCTCTTACAGACGGATCAATGTTGGCACGTTTGCCAGGCACGGGAGCTTTCCATATCTGACAGCTGTTGATGGCCCTAAGCAAGAAGCGCATTAAAATTGTCAACGCATTATCATACACATCATTAAGGGTACTTTCGCCCATGTATATAAGCCGTAGCTATATGGGTACATCCCAAATCGGTTAATTGATATTATTTGTTCTCAGTATGTCCGTTTTCGTGGACGCGTAACAGTTGCCAAGCGTAACTTCCATGTGATATAGGCTGTGATAATTGTTTGGCGATGCCCGATATAAGACAATGATCATCTGCCCGAGGGCCTAAATTAAATGTTAAAGATGAGTTCTGGGAAAAGTGAATTTGGTAAATAGTGAGTCTTCTCAACCCTCCTTCCAATGTGAAAGAATATCATATATAGTAAAGCAATGTCACATAAAACAGGTAGGTTTATAGCTTAAATCAAAACTGTTGCCCGTTGCACAAGAGGTGCCAATAATGCCGACGCTGAACTGCGGACTGATGCGGTCTTTGACGAGCCATAATGTGACTCAAATCCGTGCAAATATTTTATGAATATTGCACAAACTTCGTTACAAATATAAATTTTATTTAGCCAGCCTGCCAAGGGAAGCTTTAGAGCTGTTCTTCCTGAGAGTCCTTCAATTACCATTAACACTACCCAAGCAAATGTTGGGTACCCATTTAGACCTGGGTGTAGAGGGGCACATATGGATTAATGTCTTGCCGAAGGACGTTGGTGCCGAGCTGGGATTCGAACCTTCAACCCTTCGATTGGGAGTCAAGTGAATGAATTGATAACGCAATCGAAATGACTCGAGCCGATCTACACTTGTTAAGACAAGACGTCAAGTTAATTCAATTGTCTTATTAAACAATGAGAAACTCGATTCTTATTTCAATTTATTCACAATGCGATTTTTTTTTTTAAAGGAACAATATATTACTTTGAATCAGTATATTTCAATATGAAACATAGACCTATACACAATGATATAGCCTAACAATATATGAAGACTTGGAATGGACAATCAAAATAGAAATATACTACTTAAGTGATTGCTAAATCCCATACGCTGCAGTACTTATTCTATCCCTGTTAGTGTACATGTTCAAGTATGATTATGGGATATCACGGGTTTACCTCGTATTCCCGAGTTAAACCCCGAGTATTATTATTAGGTATTGATATTTTCCAAATTCAAAGGAAACCACATATACTCCTACCTCAGCCCATTAACACACAAGCTCTCTGCACCATTGACAAAATCCCCATCCCCTCTCCCTCTCCCTCTCTTTCTCTTTCTCTCTTTCTCTCTTTACTACCACCACCGCTACCACTACCACCACCCACTTTTGTTCCATTTCTTTCCCAGGTTCAATTCATTATGTTGCTCTCTCTCTCTCTATCTTTCTCTCTCTCTCTCTCTCCTCCTCCTCCTCTCTCTTTCTCTCTTTCTTTCTATCTTTTTTATCCCCTCACTGTACCATCAACACTACCATCATCTTTTCCCTCCTTATCTTCCCCTATCTTTCTTTCTCAGTGTTAAATTCGTCTTCATATTCATATTATTTTCCACTATATACTTTCTCTCGATTTTGTTCTATACCCTCTTTCTCAGTCTCTTTCTGTCCCTAGCTCTTCCTCTCCTTTTCACCTCATCTCTTTCTTTCTCCAACTCATTCCCCTCCCCCTCCCCATCTCCCCCTCTCTCTGTCCTCTATTTCTTTCTCCCTCTGTCACTCTCATTCATTCTCTCCTGCTCTTTCTTCTCTTGCGAGATTCAAGATTCATATACAAAACAGAAATTTGACTCGCATCCCTACTCCTCCTCCTTGTCCCTGTCTCTCTCTCTCACTTAAAGATTCTTGTTTGTAATACCTAGATTTTTGCATATCTCTTTCTACCTCTGTTTGTCTCTCTCTCTCTCCCTCTCTCCCCGCATCACTCACTCTCTCTCTCTCTCTCTCTCTCTCTCTCTCTTCCGCTACCCCCTCCTCCCTATGAATAACTCTCTACGATCTAAGATGCACTGACGGAAATCACGCGTTGCTATGGTAACCCCTCTTGATTTGGCCGGCGTCTATACCCGAAGCCGGGACGGCGTATCTAATTCTATCAATACGCCAACAAAAGACTCCGTAGGAGAGAAAAGGGGAGTAAAAATATGAGAGAGAGAGAGAGAGAGAGAGAGAGAGAGAGAGGGAGGAAAATAGATCAAAATGATCCAGGGTTTTGAGGGAGACACGGCGAAACACGGTATAATACGGGATATTTCGACATCGCGTGTATTTTTCTACACAATACATAATATGACAACCTATGGCGCGACCGAGTAGGCGGAATGGTATGCCACCCATTACAGTTCTTAATCGTGGCAGTACCCTTTGAAATGAAAATTACTGAATAAGATATACTTAAATTTTTCGTCTTTAATATAATCATGATAATGACACATACATATACATCAATATATGAGATAGAAATTACTCCCGTTCTCATTTGTTTTACTCATAATGATTTTTTTTGTCACCACCAAAGATTAGCTATTAATTACAACTGAAAAACAACTGTTATAGATTGCTGAAATATTAATGCCCCAGCTTTAATTTAATTTTTAAATTAACGAATAAAATACAAGTGTTCCAAAAAATGATATGCATCCATGTTTTATGTATATATGAACATTATCTGGTGCATATTCGTAGCCAACAAAAATGGTTCTGTCAAATAATTATTGTCATAAATAAGCAATGTCTAACACCTTATCAAGATATTAAATAGGCACAGGCAGTCTGCAGTCGTTTGGATTCATGAAGTGATTTCATGAAGGGCAATAGGATATCAAGAAGTGACAAATGTCAAACTCTGTATTCTGCAATTCTGACACAAATGATTAAAATAATGAATACCTCATGGAATACAGCTTTTTAAAATACATATTTCAATGAGCCACACTTTTTCTTAATTCATTTAAAAGAGGTATGATGACTATTTTGTTGATTTATTCAGCACAAGTTTTGCGGATTTAGAAGGTGACATTTTGCGCTTCAGGCATCAGGGACCCGTTTCACAAAGCCTTTTTTCAATGACAAAGACTAAAATCAGTGACAAATCTGTTGATAACCAATCAGAAGCATGGATTTCAGTAGCTTATAACAAAAAAATGTAATTTGTCACTGATGACAAGTTTTGTGAAATGCCCCCCAGTTGGATTACGATTTAGTGTCTCCTCGACCATGTATACCTTGCGTGCAAATAACCGGAATTTGAGTGTATAGTCGGAATGAAAGTCAAATCGACTTCAAATCGTTGACAATCGTACTACTGGTAAGACGTGTCTACGATTCTGATCCGATTTAGCTTTTTCTTCTCCAAAAGAAAATCTTTTAATCCCTTAAAATTGAGATTTTATGAGGCATTTGACTGTTCAAATCCTCGATCAGAAAGATTTTAAAAGTTTGAATGTTCATATCAAATGCTTCCGAAATCGGATTGTAGTCAGATCATATAGTGCACGATGGGATTTAAACTCAACCCTTTAACCCGGGGGGGGGGGGGGGGGGGGACATAATTCTGAAAAATGATGCGCAATTCTTTTAGTAATGTATTGCTGAGTAAAAAGAATTGTACCTAATTCGGCTACTGCTCTGATCCTATTATATTATCTTGTGCAGGACCTTCTTACGATTATCAAATAAAAACATTCGTAACTCATTTTCTATTGCTATTACTTGCAAACACATCCAAATAGCAAACGAAGAGTTGCTTAATAAGGCATGTGTTGATAAATCCCTCTTAAACATCATTAGGAAAAAAAATGTCAGTTTGTTGGCAAATTATGAGAAGAGAAGGCACAGAAAACAGGATACTGACAGGAAAAATTGAGGGAAAGAGAAGTGGATCAAATACATGGATAAGTTCATTGGGCTGACTGGTAACAGAAATGACGTCACAATTAAAAAGAACCAGAGATAGTAGAAGATGGAAATCCTTGATCAACACTGTCTGGGGCAGACTAGGCACCTATAGCAAGCAAGCAAGCACATTCGAACTGTCAACGATGCATTATGTACTGAGAAAGCGTTAAGTTGCATATAATTATCATATAAACCTTCAGGCAGTTTTATAGGTGTTTGATAATTAATATGAATTAATTTAGACAGGTGCATATCAATTTGAACTGCTCGAGTTCATAATCTGTGTCAAAATTATACTTGCTTCTGGTAGCTTCACCTAAATTACCCAAATTCGAGCAAGATGAGTTAACAACTGAATTATTTATACCCCTTGTAAACTTGATGTTTTTTGTGTTTTTCGTGGCTCAAGAATGAAAGGTGGACGGGCTGAATACTTTTTGATATGAGCTTTGAAATGTCATTTTTCAAGAAACATATATCGGAACAAATCAATTTTTCACAAAAACTATAAAAACTACTGTACAAAACTTGGGAAGGGTATGAATAATTGAGTTGTTAACTGTACAATGTAGTTAAAGTGGGCGTAGCAACCTTTTCCCGGTGGTGACACTTCTTAATTCAAAGGTGTTTATCACATCATCGTAAACATGGTAAACTGAGTCGAAAAGGACGCCCTATTTGTCATACTTTCGAGAACATTTCCAACAAAATATGGCCCCTATTTGCAAAAACACACACAATAAAACAGATACCTATATACATGCACCCCTTCCCCCCAACAAATGTGACATTCGCATCCACGTGTTTGTGAATATCGTGAAAATATGGCCCATTTTACGTGAAATATTGCTCGCTATTTCCACAGAGAAATAAATATGAAACACCTTTTTTTTAAATCAGCCAACATTTAAAACGTTCCTAAGCCTACCTAGAAAATATCTCCCTTATTTCATATATGAAATAGAACTATCATGCAGCCTTATATACATGTATATATCCGAACATGACAGAACCACCTTTATTGACTCATACACGATGCATGTTGTACTACTACGATGTCATGCCACGCTCGCGTGTGCCTTCAAAATTATGCTGGGAAGGTCCCATTACGAATTCAAGAGATACAAGCAGCGATGCATATTCGATAAAGTCGACAAAACGCGAGGATTTTTGTGTAATTGTTTCGTAATGGTATTGGAAAAAGAAGAGGAAAAAACAAAAAAATCGGCTACGGCGACTCGGCAGCGTGATGACTTTCATGGGACGTGCATGTTGAATAGGTGACACAGCGGGGGCACTCCGGCGAGGCGTTCTCCATGATGCCGTCCAGAATCTCATCATTATGAGAGAGAGTCTTTCCCATACATTTGCGACGGTATAAAGAGAATATGCAGCTATCTTGGCGCAGGGATGGATGTATGGGGGTCTGGGGTAGGGGGGGGGGGGGTATGGGGAGGGAGATGGAGAGATGTAGAGAGAGAGAGAGAGAGAGAGAGAGGACATAAAGACAAATACAAAATAAAGAAAGGGGGAGGGCCAATTTGAAACAGCTGAATATCAATTAAAAATAACGAGTACGATCTTTCATCAAAGTTAATACACAATAATTTTAGATGCACTGAATCAAAACAACTTGTTACCACAATGGTAACTTAAAATATATTGACGGAAAGGATTTACGTTGAATACCATGTTTGGAATCCATAATTTATCGAGCTGAGGGAGGGGGAGCGGCACTTTGTAATGCCTTTTTGTTGTTGTAGATATCCTTTGGTTAAAGCTGATCTCATTTAAATCTTCACTTAATTTTGAACAACCTTTAATTTCAAGGACGATTGTATCACTAAATTAATTCAAAATACCGAGTCGTTGTATGTACAGATACGGAGACGGTTGGACATTAACGAAGGTTTCATTTTGCAGTTACTGATCAGAAATAAGATTTGGGAAACTGTGGTATCCTACGATTTTCATCGTGATAGATACATTTAGCAAAATGAAAAAGTAAAAATAACGTTTGATCGTCATAATTTATCATGAACAAATTTAAGTAACAAGGTAACTGGGCCGCGTAAATTATAAAGAGTTGTGATTGATCTTAGGTTTGATCAATACACGATGAGCCATAGACTTGCGCTCAATATTAACCTTACGATAAATCAAGAGGCGTCATAACACATGAGATTGGACGGTTAAGATGACGATGTTCCATATTTAAAAAGGTGAGACGAAAACTAGGCCTAGTT
The DNA here is from genome assembly GCA_035222895.1 of Strongylocentrotus droebachiensis. Taxonomy (NCBI): domain Eukaryota; kingdom Metazoa; phylum Echinodermata; class Echinoidea; order Camarodonta; family Strongylocentrotidae; genus Strongylocentrotus; species Strongylocentrotus droebachiensis. The sequence continues at coordinate 14,786 of JAVYIG010002196.1, forward strand.
AAAATACAAAGCTGCAGGCGACACAAATCAACATTGAAACATGAGGCATATACAATAGAACATTTACTGTGTTTAACGTAATATAGGGATCTTAAACGTCGGTCTCAGTATATCAACACACGCCCCAAAATAGCGCCCGTCTCTTTTTGAGTACAATACACGAAAACGGGGCATTCGGGATACTCAATGCTTGCACAAGGAGGGATGCCTCAGAGTTCGGGTGGTGGGGCTTCCCGTCTCTCCTCTCCGCTTGGGTTGAGGCGGAAAAAGGGGAGAGCACCCGCCTGTCTCGACCCAACAATGTGGTTGGATACCCGATACGCGGGGAGGGTTACACGGGGCGGGATCGCTTACCCTAATGTTTGTAAAGCAGCGATTGTTACACCCGGTTGAATTACGATATAGATTCCATCTCGTTTCACAAGGAGAGTCAGAGATAGAGAAGGAGAGAGAGAGAGAGAGAGAGAGAGAGAGAGAGACAGACAGAGAGAGAGAGGGGGAGGGGTAAGGCAAGGGAAAGTGAATACGTAAATTTAAGTATGATAACAGAGAAAGGGAAGGAGAAAAATAGAGATTAGAGGGAGAAATAAATAAAGAGTGAGAGAGAAAAATACAAGAAAAGAGATTTATCATCATCTTATTTTTTTTCTAAAGTTAATTTTACAACATTTCATTCTTTTTTTTTTTTTTAAACTCACGATCGGACATTTAAGCCCCTCTAAAGTATTGGGAGCCCCCATAATTTGATGGCAAACTTTCACTTAAATTGTATCATAATTAGAAAGAGGATGTCATTTACAGATGCAAGGATTTCCAAAACTAATGTGTTTGAAGTCGATTATTGATGAAAGAATCACAAATTGAGGTTTTCTGCGTACAACAGAAAACCCAAATTATGTATTCTTTTAAGAATGATTTTCTTTGAACACATTTTTTTTTTGAGGGAGGGGGGGGGGGGGAATCTTTGCATAATTGTAAATGACCACTCTTTCACATTATTCAAGTGAAAGTTTGCCATCAAATATAGGCGGATTTGGGGCTCCCAGCACTTTAGGGGGGCTTTAACACTTGTTGCATCATATTAGAGTGTAACATCATGTTAAAACTACAATTGTATGCCTGCCTTGTATATGTGGAGATATGCAGAAAATCATGAAGATCTTACAAAATAATGCAATGTGCAATATTTCCAATTGAACATATTGAATAGAATTTAGAGAGCAATTATTTTCATTTAAAATCATTTATTGATTCAATCTTTTCATCATGAATATAATTAGAAAATGGAAATCATATGCTTGTTGATGTGCTGTATCTTCTTAATACAATGTTCTTTATCGTAATACATAAATGTCAAATAAAATGATATGATTGTTGTGAATGTGTTTGAAAAACGACAACAGGGCGACGATGGTTTGCATTGAATGTGTTATATTGTATACAATGATTAATCATCTCGCTCATTACGAGCATGATTGTCACTCGATTAATTAATTAATCTTGTAACCCTGATCTCTTATCGCCTCAAACGCATTACAAAAAAAAAATCCTCCCTATCCGACGCGTATATTTGCAAAGCGTTCGAAGTGTTCGTAAATAAAGCAAGCTTTTCAGTATAGGGCACGGGAAACACTATAATTATAAACGTAGAGCAACCGACCCCTATTTCTGCCAAACAATGCGTCCCTGTACGGACGCAGGAGGTCCCGTGTGTACATATCGGTGTTGGCGCCGCGTGAAAAACGATGTTTTGTGCCGGGATTAGTAACATATGGTAACTTGAGTCTCCTCTCTCCTCTCCAAGTCATAAACATCTATTCTAAGTTGACAATGGACAAGGAATATACACCAGATCACCTTTGCTCCCAAGGGAAAAGAGGATAAATATTTTGACATATTCAAAAATCAAATGCCGTCATACTACACCCTGAACCTATTGTAGGCCTACTAATACTACACTCTTAAACTAATAAATGACAACCATTGCTATTTCGTTTTGCTTTCTTTGTGAAACTCAAAATATGTTTCACAAGGGGGCATCTTTGTTCTGATAAATGCATATACCTCATAACCCTTCCCATCTCTAACTAAATAAACAATTTCAAATAAAATGTTACACCCCATCCCTCGAAAAAAAAAAGAGACGCGGGCAAACAATTTGGATTATGAACATATTCGTTACCAAATTTTGTGTCCGTTTGTTTGTATAGATTTAAGGTAGCTTGCCCTTTTAAGGCTGCATTTTTAAATACTCTTGCCAATGGGCGATCATTTCACTTTTTGATTGATTTCATATCTTTTAAAATACACAATAGCGGAAATTCGGCAAATTATACTGAACACCTGCGACGCTACAGGGTTTATTTCTGTATTATTTACAATTACAATAGTATAGTGATCGTAATCCCATATAGTGTTTACTGCCGTGATGGTCATGATCATACTATGTAAATCGTTGAACCATGCAGAAATAAATAAATAAATATTCGTCAAAGATATAGCTAGGGTTAGGGTTAGGGTTGCGACTGGGCTTTATGTTCGGTTTATGGTTTAAGTCATTGACTGCGTAACAAGTACTACCTGGGCATGTGTCGTACAAACACATTATACAGGGGATATATTATGATGAGTCGGGTACACTGTTCATAGTGCCGACTATAGCGGCGTCTTATCCTGGATTATTGCGGATGAAGAGATACCGAACAACTCTGGTCATTATGGCTTTGATTATTCATAAAACTATACACGATACCAAACAAAGAAAGAGCTGGGTTGGATACAAGGCACCCCTCCACCACCACACCGACTCCTCAATGAACAATACACCACTTTACAAGCGGGGCACAATGACCCCCTTTGAAGGGATTGTGATATTAATGTCGGAACTTAGCATGCATTTTATACCAGGCGCGGTCTCCATGGCCGTGATGGTAAACGATGTATGACGAAGAAAGGCCGCTTTCTTGACTCTATACCAGTTTGCATCTCATGAATGTCGATTACTTACAAGGTGTCATTTATTTTGCGTTATTACTCTACGCTAATGTGGAGGCAGTAATTGCATGCGCCAATAATTCGACGCAATATTGGCAATGATCGCCCTTGCATGATACGTCACAGACCGTGCGTATCGCACAGAACGTCAAGGCCTCCCTGGTCATTGACGCAAGCCTCCGTCATTAATAATGACGCCTCGTGTGCAGCGGACATGATTGACTGACGCACAGAATCTCCAAATACAAAATGTAACACAGCCATTCTTGAATCGAATGTAAAATGAAATTTTCATAACAGCAACTTATCTCTAAATTGGACTCAACAATTAGCATCTTTGAAATATTTTGTAAACCTTTTTTAAAAGGCATAAAATGTTGATTCAAATCATTCATATTTTCTATTATCATGTGAGATTTCATGTTCATGATGTGGAGTCTATATATGGAGTTTATGAAAAGTCAAATATACTTTAATTTTTGCTTTGGAATATATTTTATTTTAAGGCTACAAATGGCTCTCCGTAATTTGTAAGTCTAACTTAGAGTTAGGTTCGACTAAGAATCTTTGTGAAACACCCCACCCCCCCCCCCCCCACCACGACAACTAATCCAAGGGCAGTGCTACGACAGATGCTTAGAGGATAACCATGACAACTGCTTCGCTAACTTCGGCCCTGGACCAAACGTTGACCCTAAAACTAACCCTAACCCTAAAATGCTTAACAGAAGTCATTAACGTAACCTCAAACCTAACCTTTAACTCTAGTGGTAACTAACCCTATGTTTTTGACGGATTAAAGGCCGGAAGAAATGTCGGATACTCCATAAGGGAGAAAAAAAGGGGGGTGTTTTTACGATTGTAACCCCCCCTCTCTCTCTCTCTCTCTCTCTCTCTCTCCTCTCTCTCCTCTCTCTCTCTTTCTCTCTATCTCGCTCTCCATCTCACTCCCCCGAACAAACACATACAAACACACACGTCCCTACGTTACCCACACTTTGCCATTCACCTTCTTCTAAACACGTTTGAATATTCATGAGTATTTAGAAGATATGTGAAACAATGAAAATGACTGCAAAATTAACAATGGTAATCCCCATCTCTCTTATCCCTTTCACTCTCTCCCCCTCTCTCTATGTATATCACACACACATACACCCAAACGTCCCCATTCACCCTCACTTTGTAGATCCCCGTGCCCTAAACATGTTCCCAATGTTACACCTCTATAATTCAATACTAATGTTTGAATATTCATGTAGCGCATGCGTAATTTTGTGACGAAAACAATGAATATATATTCAAGAACGTGTAACAATCACAACTCATGCTGAATGCACGTGATCAAATACAGAATTATCTGAAGGGAGCTCAAGTCACATCAGACAATACAAATACAAATCCTCGAAGGAGTTTTAAAGTCCAATTTTCTGTTTTACGTTTATAACAAATATCATATTTTTGTTACTTTTAAATTTTAAATTACATTTTTGATGACTTATCAGTGTACCTTTTTATTTCGAACCATGCTTGAATTTTAATTTCATCAAATTGTTACTTTTAATTAGTGAACTTTCTTTTAATTAAGCAAACAATGTGCACTTTCGAATTAAACCTGTGAATTTACAACAAATACATGAACGTAGGAATATGTTTGACTTACCGTAGATTTCACGGGAACATAAAGCACTTTTCGTCCATAATCAGGCTGACCCTTCTCAGCAGCTGATAACTTGAAATTCTTTCCTTTAATCCAAAATCGAAAACGGCCATTTTCCGCCGACGGAAGTTCCTCTCCTTTGAGAACCGCCACAATGCGATTGTACTTCTTCCGGGTTACTGTTTTTGTCTTGCCACTGTCGCCGTAAGTCTTCTCCACCCATTTACAGTACTGGTCCGGTGGGATCATCTCATCCCCACCACCTCCCCCTCCTCCTCCTCCTCCGCCCCGTCCACACCCACCTTCCTTCTCTAACTCCATGACGGTTCCGCCATCGTGTTTGCTGGTGTCATTCACAGCGCCGCAGCCGTTGGTTGTTACATTAACACCTGTCATCAGCGAAAGTCCATCTCGTTTGGGTGCGATGTCCATTTCCATATCTGTACAACTCCACTCCAGTAGCAAAACAAAAAAATGAAAAGATCTTGGACAAAATACTGAGGGTGGGGAAAAATTGTGAAGACGCGGAGGGGGAAATGAAGTGGAATTACAATCGCGTTCGGTTGAGAAGTAATCGCGCTATTAAACTGGGTCCCGTTTAGTGTCGGCGGCACCTCGTTGCCATGGTTACGATCAGGCGTCACTCACGAGCCACAAAGCACGTTCAATGCAGCGCGCCAAGCTTGCTCGAGCTTCGCGAGCCAACTACTCTCCGCTATAGTGGTTGTGATTGTGTCCCATTCCACGATTTTTCCTCTGATGAATCGACCGGAGAAGACAGAGAGAGAGAGAGAGAGAGAAAGAGAGAGAGAAAGAGAGAGAGAAAGAGAGAGAGAGAGAGAGGAGGAAAAATGAATAAAGTGGGAGATGAAGGAATAGAAAGATTCAAATACAGCGCTGCCAGTCTTACAAAATATCCGGGGAGAAAAGGGCGAGGCAGAAATGGTGAAATTTCAAGTCAGTAAAAAGGATGTCGAAAAAGCACAAATTCACACACGATTTTGTTTGAGGCACGCGAGAATGATGATGATGATGATGACGAAGGCTGCATGTAAAGTTGGAGAAGGCACTGCCGCTGGTTGAATGTCGCTTGCACACCGTCCGTGTTTAAGTATTTCATTAGTGAGAAGCCTGAGGTATGGGGTGAATAAGAAGGGTATTTGTTGTGCTTGCTGTGTGGGTGAAAAGCGTACAAACACCTTTCACTTTTTTTATGTATCGTTAGTCAGCAGTTGCATGGGACGGGCTCGAAGGGACGATTTCCGTTCAGCGGCTCTCCGGCGACTAAATATTGGCGTCGATATCTATTCAATTGCTGCGATAAAAGCAAATGCTCCCTCCATCCACTAAGGCAGGCTTGTCAAAATATTGATACAGAATATAGAGAACGATATGGAATTTGCTTATAGAATATGAATGCAAATTTCTTAGATGAGCAAGATGAAAGTGCTTTCAGTGTTCAGTGTTTATAAAGGCCATGAAATGTTTCTTGCAAGATGTTATTTCAAAGTTGATATTTTTTAACGTATAGCCGGTACATCCCGGCACAGAGGCTTGGAGCTTTCTATTGCGCAAACACAATTGCTCCGACCATGGACTTGATATAACCTGCTCCGACGTCTAGATTAAGGTTTACGTTTGAATCATCATAATTATGCAGATTAAAGGATACCTTAGAACACCACGCATAAGATGAAGTGCTATTAAAATCCCCTTCTTTGTGTACGAAATACAATCCGATATCCACTCTTGTCTGTTTTCTACCTTAATTCCTTTAATTATAATTTTCCGAATCCATCCAGTTCAGTTTAATAAAAAAATTTCATCGTCTTGCTGATAAGCTGGTGCAGTCCAATACAAAATATAACACTCTCCTCTCAGGTGAAGCAAAAAAGAGAGATTTACAACCTTTTAGTGTCGATGTGAAGAAAATGACGTCTAGCTTTGCAGAAATTTACATTCCCGCCAAATCCTCGTCGTCTGCTTGTAAACAGCGCATCACAATCCGCATGTACGCGAAGCCTTTTTTTCTCTGTCCACAGGTGAGTGTCACGATCGTAGGGTTATTTCACAACATTACGATGTCATATCCAAACCAAGCACTGAAAATAATTGAAGGTGACCGAATAATAATTGTATCCGCTGCTAGCAGGCGAGGTGACAGCTTGCTGGGCGGGAGATGCAAGGTGGATTTAAGGCACTAAGACGGTTGTGAGACGTTTTGGGATACAGCTATATTTCGACCTCCTCCTTGTCGTCAAATCGCAGGCCGGTATGGGACGGTTAACAGCCGACAGCCGAGAGATACGCCTGCTCAGATGCCCGACAATCTCTCTCACTCATTCACTCGCAATGGAAGGGTGATAATGGTGTAAAGTCTGCGTGTTCATTCGCGAGCAGACGATCATTTGCAGCATCGGTCCCAACTATGGAGTGAAAGGAATGAGTTTCAAGAAAGGGGCGTTGCCATGAAAATGGCGCCAAGCGCTTTATTTTGTTATAACATTAAGCTCTTTACTCTATGCAATTGTCAATTATAAGCTTTCCTCTCCCCACTTCATCTCTCTCTCTCTCTCTCTCTCTCTCTCTCGCTCTCTCTCTTTCTCTCTCTCTCTCTCTCTCTCCCTCTCTCTCTCTCTATCTCTCTCTATATCTATCTCTCTCTCTCTTTTCTCCCCCTCACCCTTCTATTTTTTCAACCGTCATGTGGTAATATCTTTTTTAAATATTATGCTCTCTTCTCTCTCTATATACATTTGTAATTGTTCAAATTTGCCCTCCGATTTTCATTTCTCTCTCTTCTTTCTCCCTGCAAACACATTCTCTTATTTTCACCTCCTTATCTTCTCACCCCTTCTCTGACTCTCCTATCTCCTTCTTTCTCTCTCTCTCTCTCTCTCTCTCTCTCTTGCACTCTGTCGATCTATCTTCTCCTTTTTGGTCTTCCTTGATCTTGTTCCTCTCTCCCGTTTGCTCTCCTCTTAATCCTCTCTTCTTTTAAATCTGATAATGTAACATGATTTTGAGTTTTTAACTAAAACGAGTGGTACAAATGTATATTTTTCGTAGTGCTTTAAACAAAAAAAAGGTTCTTATCTTTCACCATTCTATGTAGGATTAAGCATGAACCTTTTTTTATTTTGATCATCCTTCTTTTATATCACTGTTTTTTAAAGGGACTTGGTAAATTTGTTCAGATGTGAATAAATGATGCTCAGGTAGTGACTTCAATGCTAAATGTACAATTAAAGATAATCTGAAAGTTTGAGTGAAAACAAAACATTATTAATGATTAAAATTAGGAAAAAATGATTTTTTTTTATTATTACATATATAAGCCTATATGTCGTTATGATGGTTGCTGTGCCCGCAAGCAAGCAGAACAAATGAGGTTACCCTGGATTGAAACCACACACTATTATTTGAGAAGCTTAAAGATAAACTTGAGTTCTGGTAAAAAAAGAAAATGAATTCTCACAGAATCTAACGAAACTTACACTGAATGTTCAAGATTACAAATAAATGTCATGTGCCAAACAAATTTGGAAGAAAATGTATACTGGCTGAGTAATGAGCATAGAAAGATAAGGAAATCAAGTAGTACTAGCCCCGACACCATGTGTGTTGTCCCATATACATATTTACATATTTCGTATTGCATGACTTATTGTTTATTTAGAAAGGTGTTGTAAATGTTTTATATTATGTTTTATATATCGATTGTTGCATTACATTGTAAAGTGATTATAACTATGTCTATAAACAGAATATTGATGTACATCAATGATGTTTAATAAATACAATACAATACATGTACATCTTTCTGTGTAAGTGATTGTAACTTTACCAAGACTCTGCCAAATTTATGATGATTTTGATGACTCCAGAACCTTGCATTACACACCATTACTTACATGCTATATGATCAACTTTTCTGATCCATTCCACACCTTTTCTTTCACAATGCAATCGCATTACCAGAACTCAAGTTTATCTTTAATTCCAAAAGGAGCTAAATCCAAGTTTGATGAGAATTAAGTTATTGATGTCAGAACATCGTTCACTTAAGTACCCGTCTTTCAACAAAATTATTTACCTAAATCTTGGGAGCAATTACGAAAAAATGCACCTTCTAATACCACTTTTCCATAGACGCTTTACAAAATCTTGTAAACAATGTCTTTTTTTCTCTGAATTTAGAAAAAATGGAGTAGGCTCCTTTTGGAAGTAAACTCTTCATTTGTTAATAATAATTTTATTTTGTTGTTGTTGTTATTAATACTACTGTTATTTCTATTATTATTATTACCATTACCATTATTGGTGTTATTATTGTTATTATTAATATTATTTATTCTATTATAAATATTATTAATATTATTTATTTCATTATAAACATCATTATCATTTTTACCATTATTGTTATCATTTTCTTCATAACCATCATTGTTATTTCTGTTATCATCATCATCATTGTTATTTCTGTTATCATCAATCTTTTTCAATGAGATTATTATCATTCATTTTTCAAAAAAATATCAATTCCTATTTCCCATTCATCCAACAATTGTAATTGAAACACATAGTAGAAATCATTCGCTCTCATAATTATGAGAGCGGTGGGTGCGTGTTGTTTCAATCATTATTCATATTAGATATCCTAAGTCACTAGGATAGAGAATTCTCAAGGACACCTTGTCATCCATACATTCCTGATTATCACAATGATAAGGACATCGTACACCTTCCGGCGGCGACTGGACTTCGAGAGCATTGAAGCAGGATTTGAGTTTTGTAAAATTCTTCCCGACTGACTTCCCCAAAATGTTCAGATAAACATAATGATTATTATGATTATCATCTCCGGGATATCATAAATCTCCTATCCCTCCACTCTAAAAACAGGCCCAAATCGTTGCGAATCGTTTTGACGTCACATCAGTCGCACGATTACCAAACGCACACAGCCGATTCGACCTTTTCCCCTTTTGGAAGATTCAAAATACTTAATAATGTTCTTTCAAAGGTAAGACTATATTCCATCCCATTTTTTTTCCTCATTATCTTTGTCATTATATGTCCACTGTGTAACAGAAGAGAGAAAGAGAGAGAGAAAGAGAGAGAGAGAGAGAGAGAGAGAGAGACCATTAGGCCTATTATTATTATTATTATTTTGTAATGAATTTTGGCCAAGAACGCGTGGCGTTTATCTCATTTCCCCTTATATGCAAAATAATATTGTTAGAAATGTTTAAGTACATTCAAAATGGAAAAGCCAGACTCGAAAAGTATAATTATATTGCCCGTTGCTGCCTCTCAATGGCCAATTTAGACCGACCAAATGATTAGAAACATTCCATTTCTAAGATGAAAAAAATTGCAAGCATCTATTATTCTTTTCTCACTTTATTTGCATTCATTTTTTCGATTAAAACAACAACAATATTACTAGTGATGGGTACATTATCCGGGATTGAAACAGCCCTCTTTTGACTTAAAACTAATGATGTAAAGTGACTAATAGTAATTGAAAGGGTTTGGAAAGCCTTATTCTTTGAAAG
>JAVYIG010002196.1:30000-112500 GCA_035222895.1 Strongylocentrotus droebachiensis
TATTTGACTGTTAAAGGTACTATATCCCGTTGCAGGCCCAAACAAAAATGAAAGGGTTAAATTCCAACGGCATTTGAAAGACAATATTAATTTAGAACTTCCCTAAAAAAAAGGAGGCTTGAAAATGTCTTTAAGTGGAAAAATAATGACTATTCAGTTGTCGAATCGACTTAGGAGTATAGAGCCAGTAAGTAATAGTCTGATTTTTCAGAACATTGTACCGAATGGTCGTACGTTTTATGCTGCGCACAGATTCAATTAGTTTAATTTTGGCCATCACAAGGAATAGGTTATTGATGTAGACAAATGATCATGTACCCTTTACAGCTTATTTTATGTATGTTGTTACCAAAGATGAAAAAAGCCAGTCAGTCACTCAATAGTGTCTGGCAGTGAAGTCCAGCAAGTAAACGGGTTTCCTTGCATAATTTGAACATCAGGACACCGCTAACGTTTAAATTTCACAGATAGGACATACATGACATATTCATAATCTCTGCACAATTCTACAGAATTTTATATTGGCTGCAAAAGGGACAAAGTATCTTTAATGCTTCCCATACTTATTCATCAGTAGTCGTTAGAAATTAATTTTATGCTTACTTTTCTTTCTAGTGTTATTTCCGTTTTCTTTTGGTATTCAGAGGACATAACCTTTAACTTCCGTATATGTCTCGTATTGTGGTTTAGAATTGAGTAAAATAATAGGTTTGATATTTGGAAGACGAATCTAAGAGATCATATAGGGTATACAGGTATTAAGTCAATATTGCTTGAATGTATACATAAAATTGTAACAAACTGCAAGCCAATATCGGTATATTATTGACGTATAATCCAATTTATATCGTCACTGTGAGAAGGAATGGAGGGGGAGGAGTGTCTCAAATAGGAGCTAAATTCCATACCATTATTGTTCTAAGCTAATTGATACCGGGTAAGCCATAATTTAGACAGCTTTCATCCATTTCAAAATTCTTCATTGTCCACTCTAATCTGAGACTATTATGGCAAAAGAAATAAATTCCCAGTTGTTCTATTGCCTTTTTTTATCCCGGACCGCAGCACTTTTTTCATTTTTTCTTTCTTCTATTTAATACCTGTTTAATGAAATTAAATGGAATATAATCTAACGACGTCATACAAATCATTATCATTGTTTTTAGACTTAGATAGGTATGAACAGAAGAAAATTAATTCAGAAAATCTGTGTCAAAGTTGACTCAATAATATAATTACAAGAATCACCCTCCTTCTCGTTAAAAAAATTCGGACGAGAAAATAGGAATTCATTTTACTTGTCCTAATATTTGGATAAGTTCTGTGTCATGTTTACTTTGTAAAGTTGTCTAGAATATAATTATAATTTGCAGAATCATGAAATTAGGTCATATAATGGGGCCAAATGATGTCTGCAGAGTTGGTCATATATGACGTCATTCATGATGTCATCCAGTCTAAATCGGTCTTTACTTTTGATTTAAGTCACTAAAACTAAAACACCCTGAGTACGACCCTGAAACAAAGAAAACAAAAAGTTTCGGTTTCAGTTTGTCGATTACCCGCTAAGATGGGTATCCGCCCTTATACCTTATATGAACCGATCAAACTTGAATTTAATTTGCTAGAATCTGATACTACTTGTAAAGCATGTATATCTGTCACGACGTGACGCTCTTTACGCTACAACGCCATTACACACACACATATATACACTGTTGGTCACAATGGTGGAATAATTATTTTTACCCCAATTTATTGAATGATTTTGACAATGATTTATTCCTAAAAGATCTAGATAATAGTATACATTCTCAGATTTTATTGAATGACAATTGGGGAGTGTTTGTTTTGCGTGACTGCTAAAGCATGAGTGTGCTACTATGCTAATCAACTAGGGGACCTATGTCCTTCAGTCATAACTGATAGTAATGGGGATTAATGCCTCATAAAAGGGCACTAATATAGCACATCTACACTGTTTTGATCCTGGGGGCTCACAGTAACGAGGCCATTGCTTAGCCAATGAATCATGACTGTACGCAGCGGGCGCTAGGGTACGTCGACGCCCCCACAAAAACAAAAAAACTAAGAAAAAGCAATAATTTTTCAATAATTCATTGCATTTTCCCCTAGTCCCCGACAGGGAAAAATCCTCTGTAGGGCCATGCATTATGGTTTAAGGCATGCCCACATAGAAGATTTGTTTATGGTGGGGGTCGGGGCAAAATGCAATGAATTATTGAAAATTATTGACCAACAGTGTATATAGCACCCCAGCATATCGGGTAGTACGAATACCCGGGTGAAGAGTAGCAGATGTAGAAAATTGCCTTTTCAAAGGATTTTGAATCCGGGCAAGGATTTGGACCCTCTTTCTCTTGATTGAAGCCTTTGTGTAGGTAATTGCCATAAATCCAGACAGTGACCATATGGTAGAAATACTCCCCTGGGAGTGGAGATGGTGCACATTGTGCTTTACAGCCTCGATGATAGGGGTGATAAAATATGAAAAGCACTTAAAGATGCTATATCGAGTCAAGCACTGTATAAACCCAGATTATTATCTGTATACTTATATTTGATGTGCTTTTTTTTTGTCGTTGATACACTTTCAGCGCTATACGAACCCAGACTATTACGTTTTTTTTTTAAATGTATCTATTTCCACATATGGGCGGAACACCCTAGTCAGCAAAGCTGGTTTTTTTTTTTACATAGGGGTCCAATTAATCTATTTTATTATATTTGTAATAGAAATATATTTAATCAGGATAACAAAAACCAGATAATACATTGTAGATACAAAATCTATTTTTACATCATGGTCCTGAACAGTGATACACGGAAATAAAAATACATATTATCGTTTTTTAATGATCAGCTTTCTTTTCTGATACAGACGTGCGGCTTCGGGGAGGTCCTGAAACGTCTTACATGAGGGAGGGGAGAGTGGAGATTTTCCTCGGTAATAAGGGATGGTTCGGGACGTGCGATACGGAATGGGGTATCGAAGAAGCTATCGTCGTCTGCAGGCAGCTGGGGTACCCGGGGGCCATCCATGGCACCCCCAGTTACTCCTCGTCTGTTGGTACTGTCCTTCTCTCACGCGAATGGAGATGCACAGGAGGTAAGCTATCTTTCTTTTTGTTACTGTTTGGTAGATTCGTGGAGATGGAGGGGGGGGGGGATAAAACAATAACATAAAAACTAGTTTAAACTAGCATAAACAAGATTACAAAAAAAAAGCAGTTGAGATTTGCCGACAAAATAGAAAGACATTTCAGCGAGTAGAATAACAATATTCAAGTATTTTGTTTATAATGAGAAGAATGTGTGCGTGTGTGAGAGAGAGAGAGAGAGAGAGAGAGAGAGAGAGAGAGAGAGAGAGAGAGAGAGAGAGAGAGAGTAAAAGAGAGATGGCGGTATAGTTTGTGCTGCCTTTGCTTTTTGTAAATGCCTACAATCAATTAAACGGTTTAGATAATAGCTTGAGTTCCCTTTCTTTCTCTTTCATTTTCTCTCATTCTCTCCAATTTACATCAATCACTCACCCGCCTCTCTCTCTCTCTCTCTCTCTCTCTCTCCCCCTCTCTCTCTCTCTCTCTCTCTCTCTCTTTCTCTCTCTCTCTCTCTCTCTCTCTCTCACTCTCTACCCCTCCCTCCCTTTAGCTCTGTACCTCTCTCTATACATGTCTCGCTCTCTCTGTCTCTCTGTCTATCTCTCTCTGACTATCTCTCTCTTTCTCTCTCTCTCTCTCTCTCTCTCTCTCTCTCTCTCTCTTTCTCTCCCCTTCAGCTCTATACCTCTGTCTCTCCCAGTCCGTCTCCTTGTCTTTCCCTATTCCTCTTCCAATTTTTTACTAACCTTCTCTGTTTTCACGTTTAAATTTCATCTTAAAACATGTACTTTGCTTTCGCTTGTTACAGATGAGGCCTCATTGGTAGGATGTAACAACTATCATCCCACGTTTCCATGTTACGAGCACACAGGAGTTAAATGCCACGGTAAGGAAAGAAAGAAAGAAAGAAAGAAACGAAAGAAACGGAAGAAAGAAAGAAGAAAATAGAAAAAAGCCCAAAAGAAAGAATATAAAGATTAAAGGAAAAAATAAAACAACAAAGAAACAAAGAAGAAAAAAAGAAAGAAAAGAAAAAAAAAAGAGAAAGAAAGAAAGAAGAAATAAAGAAAAAAGAAAGAAAGAGAAAATTATGAGAGCCGTTCGAAAAAATTGATAAGTACAACATGAGAGGGCGCTATATTTCTTGCTAAGATCAAAGCTAGTCTTTACGCTTTGGCTTAGAAAAGTCATGTTGTTTGATGTTTCTTTGTGTCTTTCTTTGTTGTTAGTCTGTTTGTTTGTTTGTTTGTAACGATTTTCTATTTTTGGGGCATATCTTTACATCGGCTGTGGATAAAATGTACTCTTTTTTAAAATCGCAAGTGTCAGGATCATCAATAAAAGTTAGATCATCATTGTCATCGTATCAAACAAACTAGACCTACATTTTGTATGAATTATCAATATAATTTCCCTGCTGAATCGACAGATATTTTAAAACCCCAGTGCTGAAATATTGATTTCTAGTCCTTTAATCGTATACTAAATCGCCTTCAGACTCGTTTGTAATAACTTTTTATTAACCCGCCGCTGTTTTACGGTTGCATATCAGAACGTGCTTCATTATACGTAACATAATTGTATAAGATGTCGAACGAAATTGGCCCTGAAAAAAGAAGGTCTTAACCCGTGGTCGACGATCTCGCTTTTGTTTGACAGGACCAGGTTACCTTGGGTGCTACCAAGACACGTATGGGGCCTTGACCTCGACACTCATCGACAACGTCATCGTCGAGCCTGATATGACGGAGGACCGATGCTGGCAGTTCTGTATGTATCGGCATTACCGAATCTATGGTCTTAAAAACGGAAACGTGAGTACTGAATTTCATCATTTTTTCAGCACATTCAAGACCAAGATATGTCGTTCATCATCTGTTTCTCGGTGCCTCTGTTCTTTTGTAGGTACTGGCGGTTTGGTAGAGTTTGTGATGTCTTAGCTGTTTACTGATGCTTTTATTGCCTGCTATCTTAAATATTCATACGTTATAAAGCCATGTATTTTTTTTCTTCTATGACTCTGAAATAGGTCTTTAGAAATAAAGTTCAAGTTTTAAGTTTCTGCGAAGTCTCTGCCTCCCTCTAGCGTTCTACCTTGATCGGTCCGTTTTCTTCTGAACATTTATCCTTATATCACTAAAATCAGGTCAATAACTCTTTCTTCAACCATCTTTGCCGTTTCTATAGGAGTGCTACTGTGGTTTGGTAGAGGCTGAGCTGGCTAACCACACCAAACTCTCCGATGCACAGTGCCAGGCACCTTGTCCCGGGAACTACGGACAGGTCTGTGGAGGGTACAGAACAGATATCGACAAACTTTCTGTCTTCGATGGTAAGAAAGGAAAGGAATGGAAGGGAGGGACAAAATAAAGGAGGAAAGAAAGAAAGATATATACATTATATATATATAGAGAGAGAGAGAGAGAGAGAGAGAGAGAGAGAGGGGGACGAGGGGGGGGGGGGCAGGAGGGGGGGGGGGGAGAAAGAAAGGTAAGAATGCAAGAAAGAAAGAAGGAAATGAAGAAAGAAATGAAGGAAGAAAACAAAACAAAGAGAGAAATATAGGCCACAGAAAAAGAAAATACGAAAACAAGATATAGAAGAAGGAGGAGGAGATGGAAAGGAATAGTAATAAGAAGAAAAGGAGGAAGAAGAAGAAGAAGAAGAAGAAGAAGAAGATGATTAAGAAAAAGAAAACGAGAAATAAACAAAATGAAAAAGAAAGAATCTAAGCAAATTCATCATCTTAAAATGGGAGGGGGGCACTATGTTGCCTCCTTCCGTTATGCGAAAGAAAGAAGAAAGAAAATGCTGGATATAGAACAACAAAATAAGTCAACAAAAAAGAAGATGAATACAAAAACAAACACAAATAAGTCAATAACTGGAATATATTTATTTGCTTTTATACAGTCAACATGGGCGAGTGCAATGACCCCGGCGCACCGGCAAACGGTGTCCAGCTCGATACAAGCTTCAAGTTCGGCGACATCGTAAGGTTTGCTTGCTTACCTGGCTACGAGCTCCTTGGAATAGAGGCTATTCAGTGCATCCTGGCCCCAGGAGGGCCTGGCATGGGAGTCATCTGGAGTACGTCTGTTCCTTACTGCGCAGGTAAGTTTGCATCATCAGTATAATTATGTCTTCATCAGCTCGAGATTGCCAAATAGCCCGCTATATCTGATTTGGGAAACAATCCCGAAGTTACAAATCGCGTCTTCATCAGCTCGAGACTCGACCTCTAAACTTGAAACTCGAGCTCGAGATATTTTGCTCAGCGTTCGCGCCAGTGCGACTCTTCGGGCTGGTGACGACTTACCGGACAAATAGCGGGATATTTTGCAAACTAGCCCAAGATATCTTTGGATGATTATCTCGACCAAATATCCCGTTAATTGCAACTTCGGGCTGATGAAGACGCAAATTAACTGGATAATTTGCGATCGGGATAGTTGAAATAGCGGGATATTTGGCATTCTGGAGCTGATGAGGACAAGAGATCTCAAATCAGAGGGAGGGGCGGGGTGGAAGGAGGATGTAATGTGGTACAAAAGGGCGAGGGTCATACATGTGCAAATATCAGCGAACTGATCGCCGATATAATTTCGAATTTGAAAACAAATAAACAAACTATAAATGAACAAGTATCCAACGAAACATACCATCAAAATGATCAAAGAAAAGAGAAAATTAGTACACAATAAATAAATGAATAAATAAAGAAAGAACGACCGACAGGAAGATATAGATATACAACCTTTGGGTTTTCTGCGTACATCAGAAAACCCAATCACATTATTATTATTATGTTTTGTTAGTGGGGGGGGGGGGGATCTTTGCAGAAGTGTGGCCTTTTAAGTGAAATGTTGCCAATTTGGTGGTCCTAACACTTTATAGAGGGGCTAGAGCAGGCCTTCTCAACTGGCGGCGCGCGCGCCACTTGTGGCGCTTGCGGTCAGTCGGAGTGGCGCGCGACTGTTGCAACAACAAAACAAAAAACAGAAAGAAAGAAAATATATATTTGAGAATTAAATACTCAGCTAAATCAAGAAGTTGCAGTCGAATTCGAGCCCTAAATGCTTGTTTTAATAACAAAAAGGAAGAAAGGGGGAATTTATCGTTTTTTACCATTTTATACGAATCTAAACCTAAGGTCTGAACAACAATTAGCTTACGATGGGATATTTTAACATTGCCAATATCTGGAAACATTTTGTTTTTGTTTGTTTGATTTCACTTTATTTTTACATTTCCCGTGTTTATTGCACACAAAAAACTACATATAAATATACCTTCAGTGTAATTGTACCCAGGAATTGTACAATTTTTTCACATCAATATGAAATTATAATTGATTATATTGTGGAATGAAATGGTGCTAAAAATGCACCATTTTGGGCCTTTAGAAAGCCCTAAATTCACCAGCTTCAGGGGGCTCCGCCCCCTTCTACCCCCTTTAGGGCTTCGCCCCTGGACCCCACCCATTTTCGGCTCGGTCACGACGCTCCCTCGCAGCACAGTCGACCATACAGGGTGGCACTTCAACTACAAATTCTTTTCGTTTTGGCACTTCTAATAAACTAGTTGAGAAGGCCTGGGCTAGAGTCTTTGTATTGGAGCTGGCATTCACTAAGTCGCCAATATTTCCTTAACATCATTACATTTTTGTGACACCCTGTAAATAAATTTATTTATTATATTATAAACAGTAATGCAATTGACGAGCCCACCTGTTCCAACTCAAGAACCAACCACAACACGAACGACGACTACCCCCAGTACAACGATGAGAGAGACGACGACGACAATGAAAACGACGACGACGTCGGAACCTGTGCAAACGACTACCACTTCGACGACGTCGGAACCTGTGCAAACGACTACCACTTCGACGACAGAAAAGCGTACCACACGTGAAGCAACGACCGCGGAAAGCAGTAAGATGATGTCGACTAAAGAGCGAACGACCACGGTCGAAATCAGGGTGCCGGTCGACACGACATCGAAACCGATGACGCCTTCCGATGAATCGTCGTTCATCGACACCGGAGACTATGACCAAGGAGAAGAGATGGCGTCGGAAGCGAGCAAGAAGACGACGACGATGACAGTCGAAGAGAGTGTTAATGACGTCACAAACTACACAGATTACATCATCAAACCGACAACGAGTAAGTAAAATCGTGAATTTTTAAAGGTCAATTCTTTTAAAACCCTTAAAATAATTAACCATTTCCAAGATAAACTCTTATGTATTCGGAAATGCGATTTCTCGAAATTGTAAGAATGCGGCTGTCGTAAAAATAATTAATTTGTATTGATATTGAGAGGGATTAAAAGAGAGAGAGAGAGAAAGAAGGAGAGAGAGAGAGAGAGTGAGAGAGAGAGAGAGAAGAAAATTTGGGGAAATTGCACACGATCAATGGTTTACTTACGCTTACGACTTTCCAATACTCTTGTCACTGTTCTATCTCTTTTTGTCCTCCCTTTTATTCTCTATAAAGCTCCTGGTAGCAACACTTCCAACAACGCAGCAGCAACGAAACCTTTCAGTAAGTTTTTAAAATGGTTGCCGAATTCGGGCGGACTTGAAATAGAAAACAAGGAGAAATCTCAGTAGTTGACATTTCAAATAGAATTATATTATTGTTTAGTTTTTACTTGTATGCTGACAAAAAAATTGATGTCAATACAAATGAACAATATTAATGCTTAAATGAATAGATACAAATAAATTCAAATAAATAAACATGAAATATGATAAATGAAAATCAAATAAATTAATAAATGATCTGATAATAAATGAATAAATAACTAACTCAAACAAATAAATTATTTGGTAAACGAATGAGTGGAAAAAATGAAAAAATAAATGAGGAGATAAATAATTAAATTATTTAAATTATTATTAGACATACAAAGACAAAATGAAAACAAAGGGAACAACAACAAACAGAAGAAGGAAGAGATGAAGAAATACAAAAAAGAGCATTTATAACATTAATGAAGTTTTTTTGTATTTAATTCTATGTTGTGTTGCTGAAGTTCACGAAGCCTCTTACTTTTTATCTCCTACAGATTTCTTCACGATGATCAGCGAGCATTCCATACTAATCGCGCTGGTAGGAACATTTCTCATCTTGCTGGTACCAATCATCATCATCGTCATCTTTAAGAGAGCCTGCAGGAGAAAGTAAGCGCTGTTTACCAAGATTGGATAACATTTTCTTTTGCTCTACCCTTTCTTTCACTTTCTTTTGAGAACTTTCTTTTGATTTTGGAGGCATCATACTCTTCACATCTAGGTTTGTTCTCATTTTCCTCCCATGTAGTAATTCTGATTGAGATAAACCTGTAGTTTGGTGTGGCGTAGACCTGTACGCCTCTAGTAACTCTATGATTGTCTCTTTCATAGACTTCCCTTTGATTCTAGCATTTTGTATGCTTGACTTCAGAACTCTGTTAAATCTTTCTAACTCTCAAAATTGCTTCATTATGTCTTATAAACATTCGCTTTTCAATTGTTATGGCTATAATTATCAGCATAATCAACATCGTCGTCATCATCATCATCATCATCATCATTATCATCACCATCCTCATCATAATCACCATCATCATCATAATCATCACCATCATCATTATCATTATCATCGCCATCATCATCATCATCATCATCATCATCATTATCATCACCATCCTCATCATAATCACCATCATCATCATCATCATCACCATCATCATTATCATTATCATCGCCATCATCACCATCACCATCGTCACCATCATCATCATCATCATCACCATCAGCATCATTCATTTTCATGTTATATTGCGTCATGATGTCTTATAAACCCATTCGCTTTCCAATTGTTATCGCTATAGTCATAAGCATAATCATCATAGTCAACATTATCATCATCATCATTATTATTATCGTCATCATACATCGTCATCGTTATCATCTTAAGCATTTGCATCATTATTGGCAGCATCATCTCTATCCAAATCATCGCTCCCATGATTAAATATGATCGCAGTTAATATTCGTTCTTACCATTGATATTAATCTCATTTTTATTGATCTACATCATCCGTCAATCAATATTATGTCTATTAATCTACTTATATTTCTTTTTATCTATCTAGTAGACTTAATCTGTATCCAATCCAATCCAAAAGATATTTGATATAGCGCCTTTTCCTTGCAGTTACAAAGCGCTGCACACACGCTCGGCAATGTTTGGGCCACTTAAAAACAAAAGTTAGACACTTCTCAGAGATCAGTAAAGTATATGTAGGCTGGTAATAAGGTAATTTCTGGCAGAATAGATAACCGACCCCTTCATAATCATGTTATATTTTTGTCTTCCTCATTTCAGGAACTCTCCTTCTAAAGTTCAGATCGAACGAACCATGGACTACCAGCTAGGCAGCGAGACGACCGGCTTTACTTACGAACCCCAGCCCATGTCTCGACCCCGTTATCAGTCGTTCAGGAGAGGCTTCAAACGATTCTCGAAACGGCCGTGGTCGGATCGTGAGGAGGATGAAAGTAGCGACGATGAGCTGTAAACAAGAACTCTTTTGAAATAGGACTTTAAAGGCCCACTGCACTACTTATAGCTACTTGCGCCCTCTATTTAACAGACAATGCATAATCGGTGATCATTGGTCCCCCATGATCGTCTTTTTCTTATGTTATTTGAGAGCTGATTTGATGAGATAGCCACCTGTCCAGTGACCTTGCAGTGTGGTCTAATCCCTCGTCTACACTAGTACTGGTGGGCTTTAAAAGTGACCGACAAAAGGAAAGAAATTGGAGGTGACTTAATTAGGCGTTGGACAAGAGGCGTAGCTCCCAAAAGGCACTGGGGCATGTACCCCCTACCCACCGCATTCGAGTGGTGAATACAAGTTAAAGGATAACAAAGTGAGGAAAGAGAAAGCGGAAAAGAAGAAGGGAATAAAGACGAGACAGTAAGACGCCTTGACCACTTCCCCTCCCTAATCAGCAGCCTTTTATTAAATTTTCCTAAGTAAGACAGGTGCCGCCCCAATCAATCCAGGGCCCCCTTAATGAATGGACTCCTGTTACCCCCACTCTGCTGGTCAATCGGTCAATGTCCGATGGGGACAATTATTGACCGAACGGATTTGGAGGTGATATGGACATGTAATTTGATATCCTGAGTATACCGGAACTATTTGCACGATAGGAGTGCATTATGTTGAATGCTGACTATGCAGTATACTGATAAGCAGAAGTGGCATCAACCCTGTTTCACAATATAACACTTATTATCATCAACAGGCTACAGTAATTGTTATAATGAAAATTAAACATGCTGATGAGTTCACTATACGATGTATCCACACTCGAGTTAAAGGTACTATGCAGGCCAGAAAAATGAAAAGGTTAAATTCCAATGGCATTTGAAAGATAATACTAATTTAGAACTCCCCTTAAAAAAATGGGGCTTGAAAATGTCTTTAAGTGGGAAAATAACGACTACTAGTTGTCAAATCGACTTAGGAGCTATATAGAGACAAAAAGTAATGGTCTTGATTTTCAGACCATTGTACCGCATGGTCGTACGTTTTATGCTGCGCAAAGATTCAATCCGTTTAATTTTGGCCATAACAAGAAGTGGGTTATTGATGTAGACAAATCCTTTACGGCTCATTTTATGTATGTTATTACCAAAGAAGAAGAAAAAGCCAGTCAGTCTCTCAATACTGACAATAGTGTCTGACAGTGAAGTCTAGCAAGTAAACGGGTTTCCTTGCATAATTTGAATATTAGGACACTGCTAACGTTTAAATTTCACAGATAGGACATACATGGCATATTCATAATTCTTGCAAAGTTCTACAGAATTTGAGGTTGGCTGCAAAAGGGACATAGTATCTTTAAGGCTGTATGCATCTATCGTCAGACTGACTACGATAGGTGCATAAACAGACTCAGCGAGAGCGGATAGATCATTTAATGAACGAATGAAAACGTGCATCTTTTGTTTTATACAATGGAGCCCATAGATAATTTTTATTGGATTAAACATAAATGTATTTCAAGATTGTTTTGTTATATATATATCCCAAGTTTGATAGGCTCACTCTAGCGCACACAGAGAATAGTGCACTTACAGTTTACGCCTACTGTGCATTGCGTTCTTAAAAATAGTTGGATAGTACTGGAAAACTATTGAACGCTTTTCATGAAAACAAAAACATGGGATAGTCTCAGTAAATGACCGCGGTTGACCAATCATTTAATTAGGATCTAAAAGTTGTGTGAAACATACCCAATTAGCTGTAATTGATTATGAGTTAATATTAGTGTCAGTGGTTTTTGACATTTGTATAACAATAAACTTCATGAAACAGGGCCTTGGACCAAACACGACCCACGATGCCAACTTTAAATTTTGCATATATTACATGATTCGAATAAACCAAGTAATATCGTTTGGGGTATAAATGCCACACTTTCACTTTGCCAGCATTAAAGGTAAAGACCAGTTTTGGAAACACCCCTCTTAAAAATGAAATGGAAGCTCCTATTATACCAATCATGTGAAAGAATATGTTTTGACTAATACGTGAGGATACAAATTTTGCCGGGAAACCGCCTACTAATTGATATATTTGGTAAATTATTTAGGATATGGATTGTATGATACTCTTGATTATCTAAGAATTGAATATTTCAAACTATTGTTTTGTTTGACTGAAAGTGATGATACATGTATTTTCTGTTGAGGGCCAGAAAAGTATGTTTTATTTTTGCAAAGAGTTAACTACCTTCGGGCTTTCAACAGAAAATAATTAATTTGCTAATATGTTTCAGATTGTATAAACTTTTAGATTCTACAAACATGAAAATTAAACTCTGAATCAAGAAGCATTCAATAAATGTACGGCTGTCAACATGATCATTTATTATTTCATAGTAATATAAAGTTCCAACATAATCATATTGTACATACAGACGCTTTGCGAAATTCTCATTTGACTTATTTAGTGCCACTTGTAAATGTAACCTTTGTAGACCTACTAATACATTAGTAGGATAAAATAATGGAATTCAGAAATAGTAGTAAGTTATTTGTACCGATGAGTGTAACATATCGCAAATGAAATCAGTAAATATTTGAATAACTCTTGTATAATAAAATATGATATATAAAATAGCTTCCTGTTATTTGATTTCTTGATATACCATTCCATTTCTTATCATTTTACTCTTATACGAACCTTATTTTCTTCTTCTTCTCCTTCTTCTTCATCATCATCTTCTTCTTCTTGTTCTTCTTCTTTATCTCCTTCTCCTCCTCCTCTTGTTCTTGTTGTTTTTGTTGTTCTTGTTCTTGTTCTTCTCATTATTCTTCCTCTTCTTCTTCTTCTTCTTCTTCTTCTTCTTCTTTTCTTCTTCTTCTCTTCTTCTTCCTCTTCTTCTCCTTCTTCTTCTTCTTCTTCTTCTTCTTCTTCTTCTTCTTCTTCTTCTTCATCATCTTCTTCTCCTCCTCCTCTTTTTCTTCCCCCATTTCCTTTTCCTTGTCGTCGTCTTGGTTAAAGTTATTTCAATAGTGTAATATAGAGCTGTGCAGTATAAAGTAAACACCATCATTTCCATCATTTTCAATTGTGATAAGGCTTGTACAAGTGTTTACAGATCCCCAAACCCTACATACATATAATGATAAAAACAAGGCACCATCGGTAATAATATTCTATTGTCATGCACGAGATATCCTGACTTAGTAATTCATTGTTCAGCAATAGGAACTCGAAATTCTGTCCTAAAACTATTACAAAAAAACAACAATTAGAGAAATAAACCGATATCAGATTTAAAAGGCTAAATATCTATGTTTTTTTCCAGAAATGATCATATGAAAGCAGCATTATACATGTGCATATAATGTAGTTTTGATATCATAGACCTTCCTCTAATGTTCAAGATTAGTAGCTTTTGAAATAAGGGTAATTGTAAATTGAGGTGGGTGATATTGTGATTTAAACAAAAAGAAACAAAAGACAATATTAACTTTTAACTATTAACAAAGTAGGAAAAAAAAAATGTATTATTTTACCGTACAGCATTTTACGAGTGAAGGGCGGGAAGTCCGATAGCAAACTCCAAACTGTTGATTTATTTTTGGGGAATAGAAGGTCCTTCATGATATTTAGAGCCTCATAGATGTTAGGTTGCGCTCACAGATTAATATGACTATACTATGATATTATGAAACAAGGGGAAACCTCAATGTTTTTCCTTCTTGAAAATCGTCCTACACGCCATTTTCTTTGTATTCCCCTAGGATGTTTGTAAAGCAGCGGTAGGCTGGTACCGAAATTCAGTTAGTGGAATTTGATACCTTTTGGTACATTCATTAGTGATCAACCGGCCCTCAGACCTCAAGCAAAAATATAGAGCGTCCCTTGAGGAAAAAACCTTAAACTCTCCCCAAGTGCATCGCCCCTTTTATACACATGGATGAATATCTTATAGCAAAAATTTCATCAAAATATTGTGGCGCTATTTAATAAGAAGCATCCGTATCAAGTGTCATCGCTTATAAGCAGAACAAAACTGACTAGAAACTACTCGGTGCCATCAAAGACGATCTCTCTATTGCTCATCAGATCTGATGGTGCGAGATCACTCCTCTTCGATGGATCAAAAGAGAGCAATCTCTTCTCGACAAGTTTATCATCAAACATGGACGGGAACCTGACGACACTGGGCTGACGGTCTTTGGAAACCTGTGCGTAGATCGGTTCAGATCCGGCAGCGCCCTCAGCGTCGGTCCGAGGATTACCCCAACCATTCGGGCTGTGGCTACTACCGGTTATGGACGATATTCTGGGCATCGATGGGTTGTAGTTCAGGATGTTCTTGCGGTAATCCTCGTTGGCATAGACGCTGTTGACCATGGCTTCATATGATGTGATGGACTCGTTGGAAGATGAGGCATCTGCAGTTGCCGGACCAAAGTCAGTCATCAACAAAGTGTGGGAAGTGCTTCTGTTTTAACAAATTAGATTAGAGAATGGTCGTTTAGAAAAAGAAAAAGTGCATAATTATGTATATAAAAGCTTTCAAACTTACCACGTCAACAAAAATATATATGGAAAAATGGAGGTAAGTTGTTGCATGGATCATTCTGGCTCTAGTAAAATGTCGACAAGAAGTTTTATAATATAGCGAGCAGTGAGAATTGAGTGCCTTGAGCTTTTTACGTAATGGCTATGATTGTTTAGAATTACTGTTATAATTATTATAGTTCTCCTCCTCCTTCTTCTCCTCTTCCTCCTCTTCTTCTTGCTCTTCATCTTGTTCTTCTTATTTTTGTTGTTCTTCTACTTCAAAATTCTTCTTCTTCTTCTCTTCTAATTAATATTATTAGTAGATGTAGCAACAGCAGCAGTATTTAGTAGGAGTAGAAGTAATACTGTCATTATCATCATCATCATCATCATCTTCATCAGTGGCGTAATGAGCAAAAACGTTTGGGGGGGCTGACAACAAAAAATCCGAATCACCCCACTCTAACATGCAGGCCCCGCTGAATTACGTTTCTCAAAGTGGGGTCTAGGGGCAAAGCCCCCCGAAGCTCAAGGGGTATGGGCATCAGTGGCGGATCCAGGAATTTCTTACCGGGGTGGGGGGGGGGGGGGCACAAAATGGCATGGGGTGAAATATATGTAAAACGATGAAGCAACAGAACGAGGCTTTAACGGCGAGGGAGCGGAGCGACCAAGCAGGGGGTGGGTCTGGGAGGGAGTTCTGGCCCCCTCCCAGTGTAAGAAGCATTTGCAATTTTAGAACCAAATTAGACGCATTTTTCAGGCATATATGACGTAAAATTGCTTTCTCCTACCCCTTACAAGAGTAGGAATCTTTTGCAATTTGAGAACCACATTTGGCGCAATAATGTCCACCGACACTTCATGGAAAAAAAAGAGGCCCTCTGATTAGTTAGAAGTTAGAGAAAAGTGATCTGTCACGTCGTGAGACGTTGTATAAATTATGCTTTGATGCCGCACAATGCACAAAGACGGTGGTCCGGTACTTCACCAGTAGTACTTGCAAAAATTATCTCGAGTGTATAAACTGTGTCGTTATCAGGGGAGTCGCTAGATCTTTTTCAGTGGGGGAGGGGGGGGGGGGGGGGGGGGAGGGTGTAGACGCCGCCGATTAACGACAAAACGAGCCACCAATATTATTACCGACAAATATAAAAATGCAAATGTCCAAATGTCTACAAATTTAAGCCTTTAAACCCGGGGCCAGGAACTAAGTTATTTTTCAGTTTTCCCCTCCCGCGCGAAGCGCGGAAGCTTTGACACTTCATTAAATTATTAGAGAAAGAAGACGATCCGTTGTACTGTTCTCGACTCTTAAAGCTTGTTTCGCCCCTCCCGCGCAAAGCTCGGAAGCTATGACGTTTAATTTAATTATTAGAGAAAGAAGACGATTCATTGTACCAGTCCCGAGTCTTCATCCTTGTCTGAATTCAGTCCCCCCCCCCCCTCCCGCGCTAAGCGCGGAAGCTTTGGCGTTTCAATTCATTATTACTCTTAATCCTTGTCTGAATTCATTTTCGCTCGTCCCGCGCGAAGCGCTGAAGCTTTTCACGTTTTATTAAATTATTAGAGAATGAAGACGATTCGTTGTATCGTGTTCTTGTCTGAATTCAGTTTCCCCCCTCCCGCGCGAAGCGCGGAAGCCTTGACACTTCATTAAACTATTAGAGAAAGAAGACGATCCGTTGTAATGTTCTCGATTCTTAATTCTTGTTTCGCCCCTCCCGCGCGAAGCGCGGAAGCTATGACGTTTCATTTAATTATCAGAGAAAGAAGACAATTCATTGTACCGGTCCCGACTCTTAATCCTTGTCTGAATTCAGTCCCCCCCCCCTCCCGCGCTAAGCGCGGAAGCTTTGACGTTTCAATACATTATTACTCTTAATCCTTGTCTGAATTCATTTTCGCTCATCCCGCGCGAAACGCGGAAGCTTTCAAGTTTCATTAAATTATTAGAGAAAGAAGACGAATCGTTTTATTGTGTCTTTGTCTAAATTCAGTTCCCCCCTCCCACGCGAAAGCTTTGTCGTTTCATTTAATTATTACTCTTAATCCATGTCTGAAATCATTTCAGACATTATTGGAGAAAGATTAAGACGATTCGTTGTACCGTTCTCGACTCTAAATCCTAGTCTGAAATTAGTTCCCCCCCCCCTCCCGCGCGAAGCGCGGAAGCTTTGCCGTTTCATTAAATTATTAGAGAAAGAAGACGATTCGTTGTACCGTTCTCTACTCTTAATTTTGTCTGAATTCAATTTCCCCCACTGGGCCCCTTATCGGTATATGTGCAGTGTTACATGATGTAAGTATGGAACGCTCGTTCGCAAATCTGTGCATGCTCAGCCCGAGTGGTGGGTAGCATGTTATCTCCCGACAGTGCTTTGCACAGTAGCTTCTGGAAAGGAATTAGTGTTACTGTTAGTGGCCACTATAAGGCCCTTAGTGACTATAAAAAACATATGCTCTTCCTGGCTATTTGGGAATGGGTCAGTTTGCAAGAAATAATGGAGAAACTATAGCATTTTGTTGAAAATCATGTTATATCACGAACATTTATACATTACTTGTGAAAATAAGTCATGGTTCAATTTTATTTGGGGGGGGGCTGGCGCCCCCCCCTAGCCCCCCCCCACCAGTACGCCAGTGATCTTCATCATCATCAGCATCATCATCATCATCATCATCGTTATCATATAGTGTTATAGTAACATATCATCAAGTCTCGTTTTCTTACTTCTTTTTCTTAGACGATGACATCATCACTATAATACAGATGAGTAGGAGGACGATGAGAAGCAGTCCAAATACTGCTGATATTGACGCTGAAAAAGAGAGTATGATTGGAATCAGCTATTAGTCCCATGGTATCATTTTGCTGCAATTCAATTGATTTCAGTATCTTTATCAACAAATTAATGCATGGACTGGATGCGAAAGGGAAATCATAAACAGATAAAAAATAATTTACAAGCTTTCTCGATCTTTTTGTGTCACTCGGAAGGTATCCCAAGGCATAGGTAGAATGATTGGAATCAGCTATTAGTCCAATGGTATCATTTTGGTGCTATTCAATGGCTTTCATTTCCTTTATCTACAATGTACATATAAATGCACGGAAGAGATACGAATGGAGAAACATATACAGATACATGTACAAACTAATTTGCAAGCTTTCTCGATCGTTTTGTGTCACTCTGAAGGTATACCAAGGTATAGGTTATTGGTGTTTTTTTTTTTACCTGACTGCAAAGAAAGCATTAATGCTTGTAAGTAAGCAACCAGACGGCCGACGGCTTTAGGTCCTCTTCGAGGGACCTTGGTAATGAGGATTAATGCCTTACCAAAGGGCACTAGCGCGTCGACTTAGTTTCGAACCCGGGTCACCGGATTACGAGACCGCTGCTCTACCGACTGAGCCATCGCGCCTCCTCCACAGGTTCTCAGAAAAGCAAAGCAAAAGCAAACAAAGAAGTTGCTCTTCTAATGCCCTAATATTCGAAATATGACGAGAACTGGCTGTAAAGTTTGAAAAGTTGTTTTGGCATGTGTGTAGTCCAACTAGAGATATGCGGTATCCCTGGTCCAACATACTGATTTCTGCCAGGTCTGTGTGCAATGCATATTGTTTTAATCATAATCGGGTCCTTTTAGTCTGTCCATTCCCAATCTCACAGTAGACAACAATTCATATCAATTACGTTAGCAACCTTTCGATTTGCTTCTAGAAAGAGTCACAATGTTTTAATGTCACGTCTAACATTCAACCTCATCTTAACATTTGCTGACTCTTTGAACAAACTATGTGATTAGTGTTTTTAAGATTAGATTTAAGTTTACACTTACCAATGAGAGCGACAGGTAGAGTATTTTCTGCCCCAGACTCCTCTGTGGTACTCAGTGGTTTGGGCCGGCTAGGCTCTGCGGGAGGAGTCGTACTGCTACTTGGTGAGCTGGTCTTGGCAGCTAAAGTTGTACTGCTGGTTGAAGAAATCCCCTCTGTCGTAGGACTGTATGTTGTAGATCTGGATGATGTTGGATTTGCTGTTGTAGGACTTGATGTTGTACGACTGGATATTGAAGGATTGGATGTTGTTTGTCCGATTGTTGTATGGCTGGATGTTGATGGACTTGATGTTTTAGGATTTGTTATTGTAGGACTTAGTGTTGTAGGGTTTGTTGTTGTAGGACTTAATGTTGCAGGATTTGTTGTTGTAGAACTTGATGTTGTAGGATTTGTTGTTGTAGGATTTGATGTTGTAGGATTGAATGTTGTAGGCCCGGATGTTGTAGGACTGAATGTTGAAGACCCGGTTGTTGTAAGACGTGATGTTGTAGGACCAGCTGTCGTCAAAGGTTCCATTGTAGCTGTGGTCATTTGAGTTGTGGGAAGCGAAGTCGAAATATTAGGTAAACTGGTTATCATGTCAGTCAGGCCATCCTGGTATGTTGATGGAACATTACCGTCAGCTGTAACACTCGAGATCGTGGTACCAACGACCGTTGACGAGCCTCTAGCAGACACATCAAGTAAAGTCGTTTCCAAAGCAGTGGTTTGTAGAAGCGTCGTACTATCGCCTTCAGATGTTGAATCGGCGTAGATTGCAGTCATTTCAGTTGAAGACACTGCAGTCATTGTAGTTAATATTTGTGTGGTTGATATGGTAGCGGTTGCAAGTGTAGTTCCGACATCTTGGGCTTCGGTCGTCCTATCTGCTACCAAGCTTGTCATCTCTGATGATGTTTCATCTAATGCTGTAGTATATCCCATGGTCGACACATCTAACGTTGTCGTCTGTGCATTCGTGGTCAAATCCATCAGCGTCGTGAGGTGGATGATGGTAGTAACCTGATCCATTTCAGTCGTAGGGACCTGTGTCGTTTCCATGACAGTGGTCGTGATCTCTAGCTCTATCTCTGAGGGAAAACATAAAATAAAGACATTGTAAAAAACAAAACACGCCTTTATGTCATTTAGTGTTACAGAGTTAGGTTTCAATTCGAATTATTCTTGGGGATGGCAAACTACCTTTTGATATAAACAGGATCTATTATATATATACTCCATCAGAAGACACGCAACGGCTAGTTCTCAACTAGTTGATTTAATTTGCTATTCTTAAGTTGGTAATAAGTTTTATAAGTAAGTTTTATGAATATGGGCAAAGGACTACTAGTCCCTAAATCATGGAAAAAGCGGTCAACGGATCACAGGCGGGCCGCAACAAACATCGTGGTACTAAAAAGACAACAATATCCCACATATGCGTAGTTCCCTTTATTATATCTTGCACAAAGTATTGGTATAGCCTACTTTGAAAATATCTCACTGCCCTGTTACAATATGTGATCCATGGACCGCTATCTAATTTTTGAAAATATTTTTTTTTGGCCCGCATTACAAATTAATATTCGAGAACACCTGTCCTAGACCGAAAAAAAGGGGAAAAAAAGACAGCTAGACAAACCTGAGCAGGTAAATTGAGCAGTACTCCAGTCTCCGGTGGCATTGCAGTATATTGCTGGGGTACCGACTAACTCATAACCATCGTTGCAGCCATACACCGCTGTACCACGATACGAGGTTGAGGTAGAGAACAGATGTGTGGCATTGTCGACGCGTGGAACAGTGCCACAATCAACGGCTACATGGTACAATGTGAGAAGGAGGAAGGTAGATGGGGGGGGGGGGGGTGAGATGGGTAGAAGGAAGGGAGGGAGGAGAAGGATGGTGAAAAGAAGAAAAAAGAGGAGGAGAGCAGTTGAGAGAGAGAGAGAGAGAGACGGAAAGAAAGGGAGAGGAAAGGAGAGGGATATATATATATAGAGAGAGAGAGAGAGAGAGAGAGAGAGAGACGGGAAAGAAGGAAGAGGGAAGGAGAGGGATATATATATATGTATATATATATATATATAGAGAGAGAGAGAGAGAGAGAGAGAGAGAGCGAATGAAAAGTGAAATAATCTTGAAACATTATCAGTCATTTTGAGGATTATGCTCGAATTCGAGATGCATATCGATTCGGATTTTAAAACAATACTTTGGATATCTGTACATGCCATCAAAAATAGTAAACAGTGATGATACCCCTACATTGAATAAACATTTAAGAGCTAAGAAGTTACTGTTTCACTAACTTGACTAACATCGAAGTAATTCCCTTACCAATATTTTAATAGTGGCCATATTCTTCACAAGTACTTGTTTGATTTGAAATGTCCAGGTATCATATGCATGTAGGCCTACTCAAAATAATAAATTTACAAAAAAGAAAAGAAAAAAAGTCTGTAATGAAAATAAACTTTAAAGGTATATAGACCAGTTCTGGTCTTGCGATTGCATTGTGAAAGAAACGTTGTGGAATCGATCAGAAAAGGTTTATCATTTAGTATATAAGTATTGTTGTGTACTGCAAGGTTCTGTAATCATCAAAATGATAAGAAATTTGGCCCAGTCTTGGTAAAGCTACACGCATTGTACACAGAAAGATGTATATGGGAATACCCTGTATCTACCCAGTCCGGAAAGATATAATAATTTACCAAATATATCAATTAATAGGCGGTTTACCGGCAAAATTTGTATCATCACGTATTAGTCAAAACATATTCTTTCACATGATTGGTAATAAGAGCTTCCATTTCATTTTTTGAGAGGGGGGCATTTCCAAAATGGTCTTTACTTTAATCTTCATTATAGTCTTACCATTACAGCTTGGTAAGGAAGCGTTCCAGCTCCCGTCCGTCTGGCACACGATTTTCGCTGCTCCCTCTATTACATATCCGTCGTCACACGAAAATTCGATGCTCTTCCCAGGTAAGAAAGGAGCCGAGATGACGTCATCTCGTTTACCGTGGTAAGGGTCGCCTGGATCACCACACACAGTAGTTGAATTGGTAGCACCTACAAGAAAAAAAAACCCAGATAGAGGTTGGTCATTCCATGATTCCAAAAGATGATGCGAAATGTATGCTCCCGCGGTAATTGCTTCCGGCTTTTTTTCTTCTAGATGTTGATAATTGTAATACTAATAATAATACTAATGATAATAACAAAAACAATTATGATAATAATAATAATAATGATAATAATAACAACAATAACAACAAAAGAAATGTAATAATAATAATAATAATAATGACAATGAAAATAATAAATACGGTCACCATAATAATAATAATAATAATACTAATAATAACAATGATAAAAATAACAATGATGATAATATAATGATGATAATATTTTAGCATATAACTTTATCATATCAATTTTATGAACGACCTTTGCTAATAAAATATAACATAACACAGTATATTTCAAGTAAGTATTAATTTTGATATTGAAACGCCATAGGAACAGTGATGTCTCTTGTCAAAGAGTTGAAGAAACAGCGTAATTCACTTTGACCTGATTTTATTATTTGTTTACCATGCTTAGGAATATGAAAGTTACAGGAAGTTAAAGAATTAAAAGAGAGTGATATATATCTTACTATATTGACAGACAAAGCGAGTTGATGTCGCGCACGCCTCGTCATTCATCAAGTAGTCATCATTGTACTTGAAAAGGTCGATGCAGTTTTCAGAGACATCACTGGGCTCACTTGGACCCCACCAACTAGTCGTTATGATAGAGCCTTTGACAGCAGGTAAAACAATATTAAGGGAAATTAAAACAACCCATTTAGTAGCTGACATTGGTTTTAATCTTAGAGTTCAGGTCATACCATTACTTTGTGACACAAGAAAGCAATTCAATTGGAAAAGGTTTATTATGGCATAAGAATTCAAGAATGGGGTACTATGAGGAGAGGTTTTGGATTCCTCAAAATTAAAAGAAACTGACGAAGTCGTGTTAAACAGAACACAGAAATGTGTATATCGGACTATGCTCAAATGTGGTTATAGAAAGTATGCGACAAACATCTCAGCTATTTCTTGTCATACTTATAGAGAATGAAGGCTTTTAAAAAGCAGTCCTTTTTCTGCGGACATAGTATACCACAAACATAAGGGGGGGGGGGGGAATGCCCCCAAATTATTTGTCATCTTTACCTGAATTAAACCTCATCTCTAACTCTCATCACATGAACCTACTGAACCCTGCAAATGGTTTACTACATTATGTTTGATACTGATGGTGTCTAAATGACGAACATGATGAAGAAGAAGAAGAAGAAAAAGAAGAGGAAGGAGAAGAAGAAGAAGAAGAAGAAGAAGAAGAAGAAGAAGAAGAAGAAGGAAAAGAATGAGAAGAAGGAGAAATTGAATCTGACCAATAGGAGGGGTGAATTTGGACAGCCGGGAGAGTACCTACCGTCCACCCAGAGCCATGTTCTGTCAGCGCTTGATTCCTCGAGCACCGCTCCTATCCAGTAACTTCTTGATGTTCCTATTTGTGCAAGTTCATCCTGGGTCCCCTGATCTCGTATTTCGGCGAGGAAACCTTGTCCATTTCCCATCCCGAGACATCCTAGTATATCTGAATCACCGGCAATACTATTAGCACCAGCCCATTTAAAGACGCCATTCTGAAAGTAGTAGCATGCTCCATTGTAATCGAGTGCACCACTTATACTTGCGGCCGAACAAGATGAATCTGAGAGAAAGCACCAAAACAAAAACAAAAAGATTCAAATCCAGTAATATTTAAGAAAATGATTTCAAATTCTAACATCGACGTCACCGTCAACAACCATTTTGTTTTAGCACTTCACATCAGAGGTGAAGCATGATCCAGCTGTTGGAGGGGCACTGAAATTATCGGGGTGGATCGACTGATCGGTATTTCTCGGTGTAAAATACATAACTTTTCTTTTGGATTGTACCCTTTTTCTTACTAAAATTAAACAAGTATCACACTTACTAAACTGACACACGTATCCAATCCCTTGGCTGTCAATTCGATTGTTGTCATACGCAAAAGCTTTCCAATTGAAACCTGCTGTATGACTTAGAAGTATGCGGGTATTTTTCTCCCCAGGCGTTGGTTCCATATCATCCCAAAAGAATTGTGTTATAGAACCTCCACCTGAAAGAGATAATGATAAAAATAACGTTTAAATAGTGCTTAATACCAATGTTTCAAAGCGCTTTACTGGTATTATGAAAGAGATATATAATATAGCGTTTTATGTAACATCTAAGTAGATCCTCGTCATTTGATTGGAGGATTGTTGGTCACATGATATTCAATAAATATTGTATTGAACGACTATGTCATTGAGCGTGGATTTTAGGTTATTCGACCCGTATTGTAAATCTGCGCAGTGTCAAAGTTTCGGACTTTGAAGTTGAAGTCGATGAACAGAATCTGTGGTATATTGTTCATTGCGATACCATGACCAAATCTAGATGTTATATAAAACAAATAACGAATGTTATTCATTCGTTCAATAGTGCAAATATTTCCATTCGTTGAAAGATTAACGTTCAATTGACCTCATTAACATTCATTATTTGTATAATAATCTAGAATTATTTATTGTTTCTCAGTCTTCACACAGTGACCTGACGTTACTGCCAAATAACAAACAACTGAAAAGAAATTGGCTCGCTCTAAGCCTATAATAAATTGTACATATATCTATTTCTAAACTGTTGGAAGAATAATACCAGAAAAAGGGACTTTCGTTTCATGCGTTAAAACATAAATCGGCTTTTGCCAGATTATCAAATGGTGTTTTTAACTATTACCCCGATTTTTTTAATCCTATAAACATAATATGATAACGCGTCTATCACACGTGCTTAATTTCAAGGTATCTTTTTGTTGGTTTAATATAGATTAACAAATCAATCGATTTTTTAAAGACACATGATCTATGGCTTCCCCCCCCCCTGGTACTAAAAAAAAAAAGAAGTAACAAATGTTTTTTGTTTTTGTTGCTTTAATAAGGGGTTAGCCAAAAAAAAAAAAAAAAAAAAACAGTGCTTCCCCCTCCCCTCCCGCTTATTCACCAGCAGGCTGATTCCCCGCTAAATATTTTCTCACGAATTGGGCAAAAAAAAACACCTCCCCTTAAAAAATCCTGGATACGCCCTTGCTTACTTGTATGCCATTTCCATGAGTCATTATTTGGTGCCTCGTACCCTCCTATCCAGTAGCCCCCCTCATAGTTATCGCTCACATTACTGAGAATGGCTTGGATGAACTCCAGGGTTTTATTGGTCGTGATGATCGCTAGACTTCCATTTTGGCTGACACACATCTCACTAGCGTCGCTCCAAGTCTTCTCTGCCGAGCTTACATCGACGCAATGCCCGTCGCCGAGGTAGTCATTTGCTAAAGAGTCCGAGGACTCTGGACAACTTACTTTTGAAAAGAAAAAATACCAACATCAAATAAAGAACAGTTATAAAACACAACACAAACAAAGGTTTAAATACGACGAAGATTTCATTCTCAGGACCTTAGAATAGAAAAGTTATTCATGAAGGTTGTTTGAAAGCAATTTCAATTATTTATAAAACTGAAAGAAACTTTACTTCAATTAAATCGTTTAACCAAATATATTATAATTATTCTTTTTCTTAATATTATCCAGAGACAGAAATAGAATGGTTTTGTTCTGGCCACGCCCCTACTAAAACCTTGAAACATTACCTTATCTACCAAAGTTAAAATAAAAAAACACATTACACCACCAAAGTACTTGAAAATCCGGCTTGTCACCGTTATATTTTTGTATAGTAAATCTACAGTGTACACCTCAAAATGTGATATCTGCTCCCCTTTGCTTGCTAAATATTATTTTCTTTTCGGAATGCCCCTTCCCTCCTCATTTAAAGGAGACGTCCACCCTGGAATGAAATGGATTTGAACAGAAGTAGGAAAATAGAGAAAGAGATCACTGAATATGCTGAAAGTTTGAACATTTTCAGTAAATCAACACGTCCAAAATGTGATAACCAGCCCTTGCTTGCAGAATTTTTTTCGGAATCGTCCACCCCCCCATTTAAAGAACCCTGGATCCGCCCCTGAATCCACTTACTTCTACAACGAGGTGGTTCCGAGCTCCACGATCCATCGCCGAGGCAGGTCGCCGTGCCTTCCCCGTCGATGATGTACTCCTGGTCGCAAGTGTAGTTGCCTGTCTCTCCGAACCCCGGGTCTTCCGTACTGAAGTCCCCATGGGCAGGCAAGGGAGGAGACTGGCAAGATATCACTAATTAAAGATAAATAAACAAATGTTTTCATTTTGGGTTGATATTATTATGTTGAAAGAATTAAAAAATGATCGGCAGGTACTCGAATGTTCGTTTCATGTCTTTGTATTGACACGTTAGACATATTCACCCACATTATGATCACTTAGCAATACATTTAGACATTTGACAAAAGTTGTTTCTTTATTAAATATAATGTGCATTTCACCCAATATTCGACCAAATATCAATTTTTTTCCAACAAATTCGAATATTCCTTTTTTTAAACACCAAAATACAACGAATTTCACCCGACTTTTCTTCACTGAAAAAAAAAGAAGCTAAAATACTTACTTTGGCAGTTCGGGCTTTGATCAATAAATTCCCAATTCCCCGATGTTTCGTTGCAAACTGCTAGTACGGCATCCCCGTGGTGAGATACGTTCATTTCAAAACCGAGGTCGCACGTGAAGACAGCGTAGCCTTCGATCACCTTTTCGTTGACGATGGTATTGGGGTAAGCGGTAGTCGTCTCGTTGCATGCGCTGATGGTAGATACTTGACTCCACCCTACAGCTGATTATCATGATCAATATTATTAGAATTGTTTTTGTTATTATTAACACTTTTATCAATATCATTATTATTAATATTATTACTATAATTATTATTATTTTCCCTGTAAGAATCATAATCATTATCTTTAGTATTCTCATTTAATTTAATATCATTATGACTATAATACTACTGTAGAATAAAATACTGCTACTACTAATAATTATGATTATGATTATTGTTTTTATTATCATCATTATTAATATTATTATCGTTAGGCCTATTATTACTATTGTTATTATCATTATTATCATTTCTATTCTTATTTGATTTCTTTTGTTATTATTATTACATGTCATCTGTTTGGAGTCATAAGCCAGGGTGTTAACTCGTATCGTTTTACACAGATCTAATGCCCTTCTTGCTCAAAACAGACGATATCAGTTAGTTACAATTCTGATTCTTTACGGTACAACATTTTAATCATTTGAAACAGTTTGATAAAGACAACATCGGACGTATAAAAAACAATAATCTGATAATGCAAAAGAAAGTTCGGCAAAAGTCATAAATGAGAAGAAAAACAAATAAATAAACAAATATTTTGGCAGAAATATTGGATACTCGATCATTGTCAGGTTGCTTCAACGCTAAACTTCAACCGTAACCCTGGATCCGAACCATTACCTTTACCCGAACCCTAACCGTTCACAAACTTGACTAGAAATTCATGTTAGCCGCCAACTATACATAAATATGGTATACATACCGTCTTCATGTGTTCCAGATGTATCCAAGGGGAAGGCACAAAGGAGTAAAATCAGGATAATCCATGGTAGTGAATTCATCGCTTTAGTCAAAAAAAAATCCACCGAATTCGAGAATACTTTCCTCATCTTATGAAATCCCACGGTTTATGCTTTGCAAAGTCTTAAAAAATAACCCAAAATAATATTAGGCCAAGTTTAGGCTACTCAAGAGCATGCAGCAGTGGTATTATGGCCATAACCGTCAATATGCCTTAAACAAAATTAGAAGGAGTAGCTAATGTAATAACCCTTGATGTTGAACGGTATACGACTTTAGGTCAATATTGTCCTATCAATAAGATCAATTTAAAGTACGGACAGTGCCCCAGTCTCATCGATGAGACCGGCCCAGACCGACGACAGAGTGAACAAGATAATAACACTACGTTGAATAGTCAAGGATTGATCGGTAAGGAGTTCGTTTTGAGTTGGTTGGCTGGTGTGACTGAGGTATCAGTAATACGACCATTAGTCTATCAATGACACAAACGAGGCAGTACACGCCTTTAATTTGTTGACATGGGGCTGTTGAATTAATCAGAGGACAATAACTTCTGGACTTTGATTTTTTTCTTCTTTTCTTATTCGGGTCAAAGAGTTGATGCGCAATTAGACCATGGAGTTGATGTAATGTTCTCTCTAACTATGTACATCGCGTAAAACGAAAACAAAAATAGATTCAGAAAAAAATGGTAACAGGTAACTCTGGATTCTCCGGAATAAGGATACTGGAGACAACGATGAGTTGGAAAGAAAGAAATACATATTAGGAGAGATCGAAAATTAGGGTGGACTATGAGGGAAAAAAAATCTTCAGGGTATGATTTTGAATATGTTGCTTTTTACCCCTGAAAATGAAAAGTGATACAGTTATTGGAGAGTATACTATTGGCTAGAAAGCTGTCACGTGACACTCAACATTTTGTTTTATAAGACGGGTTCTAGAATCTAAGCTACCAAATCAAATTAATCAATCAATCAATGAATCTTGCAATAAAAACAATATGAATTAACCATAACTGTACAATCCAGAAGCAAATTTGTACCAACTGTCAACACAAGGTCTATTAAACCGTTCGATTTCGTCAGGCGCCTAAAAATGGAAGTTTACTGCAGGCACCTATATCATGGCTAAGTTTCATAAAGCTTATTATCATTAACAACTTACGCCAATCTTTAGAAGCTACTAAAATCCTTGCATTTGATTTGCTTTAAACACATTTGTCATAGATAAAATCAAATATGGCACTTGTTTTGATAACATGTTTTATGATACAGGGACCAGGGGGGGGGGGGGGGGGGCGTTTCACAAAACTTGTCATCAGTGACAAATGACAGTTGTTGTTATAAGCTACTGAAATCCTTGCTTCTGATTGGTTATCAGAAGATTTGTCACTGATTTTTGTCATTTGGCATTGAAAAAAGGCTTTGAGAAAAGGGAGACAGACCTGGGGCAGGTCTGTCTCCCTTTTCGGGACAGTTCATGGAGCTAACGTATTATTACACTTCTACGGAATGGTAAGATATACCTATCAGTTTACACATCACAAATATATGCATGTGTAATCGCTACGGGGGATTAAGATTAAAGGGAACAAGATAACAAGGTGTTCGACCTTGTGTATGGGTATGTTTCGATTTAGATTTGATAACAATATCTAGGCAAGTACATGTATGCTACTTGTGTGTGTCTTTTTTGTATTGCTATCGAATTTAGTTACAATATTCTTGTATTTTATTCTGGAAGCTATAATAATTAAACAAGCTTTGCTTCGTAATAGGTCCACACATTTCACATTATTATTTCTCATGTCTCTCTCTTTCTATGCTGTTTCACAACCCTCACCTCACAGCCTTTTGTATTAGTACCACTCCCAGTTCTTTTACTCCTCTCTCTTCCAACAATTTCTACAGACTGTCAATCCAAAGTATCCTCCTTCTTCCCCTACTCCTTCTTCCCACAAGGTATCATGTAACAGCGGTAAATTGAACATCTCCTGACCGACCGGGTAGGTTTTAATCAGTCCTTGTTAATTATCTAATACATGCTCTATGCACTTCTAATGTTAGGAATTCCTTTCTTCTGTTTATATAAAGATCCGGTTTACAGAACTTGGATTACTTTTTATTATAGTGGAACAGTTTGACACAAAACATGTACAGCGCGTTTCTTGAAAAAAGGGGAAACCAACTTTCTCCACCAACATCTCCGCAAATAAACGTGAGCATATTTATTGTAATACGTCATTAACAAATGCAATTTTATCTTCATTCATATGCGGCCTTTTTTGTGATAACAGAGCCTTATTACTTATCAAATCAGCAATGTCAAAAACGATTTAAACTCAATAAGTGGCCATTCTTTGACCTACACTACTTTGACATCACTCAATTACAACCTGTTCAATTCATTCATGTATGCAAATACCATAACATAATTGGTATAATGTGAAAGAGGATGAATTGAACGTTGTCATGAATGACAAGACTTGAACAGGAAATTTATTTAAAAAAATTGATGGGGAAATTGAGGTTCCCCCTTTTTAAGGAATATGATCTTGAATCTTAATGCATTTCTCAAACGAGAGGTCATGCATGTGTTTGGTCCTCGTTAGATGGTTACTTTCTCAGACAAAGTTTGGTAAATACATTTTACACATTTGACAAAGGGATATGCAATGGTAACAACCCATGCGGTGGTTGTAACAATAGGAGGCGCTTTCTAAAGACTATAATCAGAGCCATCTATACACAGAGTTTGGCCAACTTGGTTTCACTGGGTCGCAACATGGCGTATATTCTTTTGTTTTGTGCTTGCTCAACAAAGCAGTAGTCGCCATATTGTGTCCAACTCGAACCGGGTTGGCCAAACTCTGTGTATAGATGGCTCTGATTTTAATATATCTTCATTTCTCCTCATATTATTTTTCTTATTTTTTATTTTTATTTCTTTTTTTCTTTTTATTGAAGGTCATTTGAAAATACCGTAGATTTTGGAGTCAGAAGAAGCTAGTTAAATAATCGCTATAAGTTTTGGTTTTTAAAGATACCTTATTACGCTACTCAAATTAGTCAAATTACTGACTAATCGCCAATAACTCAAAACACAACAACAACAAACAACTTGACAGAATACAGAACAAGAAGTCAGCAGTTGTCGAGAGACAAATTTATTTACTTGTGACGCCAGATTGTCGTCTAAGAAGTGAGTTTTGTTTAATTGAAATTGAACATTCAGTAATTTCATGTATGCGTGAAAGAAGTAAGAGAAATGTATAATTTTCAGAGCTCAAGCAAAAAGGAATAAGCTGGTATTGAAATGTACATTTTTAATTCGTACATGTGCAGGTATTTGAGTTTATTGCATACGTGTAAACGTATTTGGTTTGAACGTAGGTGGCGTTTTACGAATTGTAGACGTGGTTCGTAATTTGAAAGGGGGAAAGTTCCAGTGATATTATTAATTATCTATTTTGGTTATAAAACATTAAGAGTAGACCAGTTCAAGTATTTAGAGCAATTTAGACTTTGTTACACTTAAAATGTGATCGCTTATTTCGATCCTTAAAGAAATTTTAAATATATGATGAATTGTAATGTATAAAATTGTTTCATAACAAAAACGCGATGGACAAGGCCTTAAAATTGTTACTTGTAAGAACTCAGGAGGGCAAGTGAAGTTTATAGTTTGAGGATTTGGTGATAGAAATGAAAGAAATGACTATATTTGTCATTTCTTTGTTGGTTATACATGTATTTTTTGTATGGTCATTTAAACTAGATTTAGTCTTTGGAGATAAATTGGTTATGAGATATTGACATGATAGAATATTTAGATACAAACAAAAGTATATTGTATTTGTATGAAATAGAGAGTTTAGTTGAATTCAGTTGTAACCCATATGAGAAAGGGAAAGGAAAACTCTTAGACATGTTTTAGAGAGTGTATTCATTTATTGATAACATAACACATACACATAATTATGAGTCTTTTGATTTATATCTTTGCAGATTTGAATACAATAAAATATACGATTTCAAGTGGCAATCTGGCACGGTGTGAACTGAGTTTCCTATTGATCCACCTTTCTATTTCTCTATCTCCTCCTACTCTGGTAAGACAACGTAGTCATATTCAACATCGTTATGGGATTCCGTTGCCATTCGGACGGATCGGTCCACTACCGTTTGATTTGCATAGGCAACCGCAGAGGGCGCCGTATTGCCAGAATTTGCGAACGAAT
This sequence comes from Strongylocentrotus droebachiensis, assembly GCA_035222895.1. Taxonomy (NCBI): domain Eukaryota; kingdom Metazoa; phylum Echinodermata; class Echinoidea; order Camarodonta; family Strongylocentrotidae; genus Strongylocentrotus; species Strongylocentrotus droebachiensis. The sequence continues at coordinate 61,972 of JAVYIG010002196.1, forward strand.
GGCTTCCTGCATTGGGCAATGTGTGCGAATGTAACTGCTTCGGTGGACTTGGTGGGAACGTTTCAAGGTGTCCAGCTTCCAGCTCTAGGTAGGCATGATTAACCTGTTCTGGTGCCGTCTCGGTCTCGGTTCCCGGGTGAAGGTTCCCTTCCGGCACTTTATTCGGTTGTTCAGTGGGTTTCCTTCTGTTAGCAAAAAAACACACAAAGATTTCGAGAATGACAGTTTCAGTCCAACTTTGCAGATTCCCTTTCGGTCCCTCCCATCCCCGGCCCCCCCACTCAGAGGTCGGAATGACCGCATGCGTGTTGCCAAAATGTCCGGTAAAGGGGTACTTTTCGTGCGACAAAGTCCGGCCCGAGAATTGTAAAAAAAGGGGTGTATTTGACTTTTCACCCGGAGATTTCTTTAAAAAGGGGGTGTTTTTCTTTTTTTTCTCTCATCTCTTTGGACTCCTGAGAAATTATTCCGAATTTAGGGGGGTACATTGAGCATTTTTCCTGATTTAGGGGGGTCTCCAAGGCAGGAAAAGCACGCGAAAAGCCCGCGAAAGGGGGGTTCGGAAATGTTGGCAGTCCTCAGATAGGGGGTGCTTTAAAAAAAAGGGTACGAGCATATGCGTACCCTAAATAACACTGAGTGGGGGGGGGGGGGGCGGGCTCCCATCCCCATAAATACTGCATATGAATAGATTTTAACGACCACTTAGGGACTATAATTTGAGTTTATGTTCTTGACAATGAAATATAACAAATAAATAACTTCTGATAAAGCTAATAAATCGACGTATATTTGGTCAAGGATTTCATTACCTGATATAAACAACTGTCATTGCAATGGAGTATATCAACAAGAGTAGCGTTAAAATACCTGTCGCTATTATCCAACCTACAAAGAAAACAATGAAATAAAAATGAAATATGAGACATCTATGGATTTAACATAAATATGACAGCATCAGTTTGTCGAGCATTAACAGAATGATACAGCGAAGATTATACCATTGTCAGTGATCTCCATTGTTTATAAATATACATCATCATTGATCAGAGATTCGCATTTTCTCTGGTCTTCTGAAAAGGATTGATATTGTATGAATCAATGCAAAGAAGAACAAAAGGAGTCGTTGTGTTCATTCGGAACAGTACTGGGAGCGACTAGCAATGTCGGCCACAAGTATTTTTCTCAGAAGTTCTCGGGCAAACATAATTTTTTTTTCATAGGCTTTTTTTATTGATTCCAAAACAATACACATCAGTCTTAGAAATACAATTAGGTTTTTTTTTGGCATAATTCAATACATTTTCAATTCATAGATTGATGACAAAAAATGAAATCAGCTAGTTGTATTAAATATAAAACAAATAGCCCCATCCAACCAAACACACCACTTCCACACTCCCAACAAAATGACACACACGCACTGATAGGCTGCTAAATATACATGCACATAATCCACACAATTCTAAAATATGGGCCGCCTACAAATGTGCCTCATATCTAAAAACAAAATTACAAGTTGAAATTACAATCATCCGAAAGAAAATAAAAACAAATAAATAAATCAGGGGAACATCTAAAGAAGATAAACACCTTCAAAAGCATTTCAAAACCTCTTTTGGACCTATTTCAAACAACTACACTAACTTATTTGCTTGAAAATACCTACCAACTTTTACCTTAGTCACCTTACAGTCGGCATCAGACTCGTGAGCTAGAAGAAAGATTGAGAAATACCATTAGCGGTACATGAATAGATCGTGGCATATTAAAGATCAAAGATCCGTAGACTAAGTACAAAAACATTAAAAAAACTAAAAAAATTAACGAACCCAGAACCTGGATCATGTAATATTTGAATTGATAAAACCTACTCCTTATTAGCACGATTTTACATTTAATCTTGACTTCTGTTTAGAAATGTGCATAGAATATATATTTGAGTTTTGAGAGAAAAAGGGCTTGACATAATTCTCAATTGTAAATCATGCTGTTATAAAGCGCAACATGTAACAAATTGAGGAGAACAACATGAAAAAGCAGTTACTATAAAGCACAACTCATATGACAGATACAACTTGTGCTTATACAGATTTAGAAAGAAATTTAAATAGTAATATGACATGTTATTAGGAAAATATTGCATACTAGAAGCCCTAGTAGTAGTGAGACTCGAGATATGATTAGTTTCAGGTATTGAGGATGAGTGCATGAACACATACCTCTGCATTCAAGCTTGGCCTGAGTCCAGTTGCCATTTTCCTGACAATAGATGAACTGTTGGCCAGTGAGAAAGTAGTCTTCTATACACTGGTAGATGATTGTTCCTGTATAATCCATTGATGTTTGGTAGATTATGAGGGCGTTTGGTACGTCTGGAGGACTGTTACAAGTTCTGGCTGAAGAATGGGACGTTTAAATAAGTGTAACAAGTGAAACAAACAAACAAACAAACAAAAAACAAAACAATGTCATTTATTTATATTTTTATAATATATGTATATTTCAACTGGATAGTCACATCAATGACCAAATACTTAATATGATAAATTGTTGGAATATGCATTAAACGTTGATGTAAACAGACCGACAGACTCCGAAACAGACAGACTAACAATGTCATAGTAGCCAATATAGGGCGACATCAAAAATACGAATAACGACGGTCTCGTGCGTCCCTGAAAAGTTATCGGATGGCCCACGAGACCAACATCCTCTAAGACAGACACATCGGTCTCAAGGGTCTTCTCACAGCTCTTCTGAGGGTTCACTAAACAGACAGACATTGTCGGTCTCGTTGACCGTCAGTCTACTCTGATATTTTTCATGAGGATGTTGAAGAAAAATCTTTCATTTGGATATGATTGAACATAATTCGTAATCATACGCGAATGTCAGGAGAATGACAAAAAGATTTCAGGAAAACAAATGCTATTATAAATAAAATGGGTTTGTACGCGAATCTTCATATTTTTAAGAGATGATTTCCCCCCCTTTTTAACTTTAATATGACGATAAAGTATTAAAGATAAACTTGAGTTCTGGTAAAAAAATGAAAATGAATTCTCACAGAATCAAACGAAACTTACACTGAATGTACAATATTACAAATAAATGTCATTTGCCAAACAATTTTGGTAGAACTGTAAACTTGTTGAGTAATGAGCATAGAAAGATAAGGAAATCAAGGTAAGTAGGCCCAACACCATTTGTGTAGTCCCATATACATCTTTCTGTGTACAGTGCTTGTTACTTTACCAAGACTGGGCCAAATTTATTATGATTTTGATGACTCCAGAACCTTGCAGTACACACCAATACCTACACGATCAACTTTTTCTGATCCATTCCACACCTTTTCGCTCACAATGCAATCGTATGACCAGAACTCAACTTTAAATACATAAGGTGAAAGGAATAGGCCTATGTGGTGTCCCCTTTTATTTTTTTAAAAATTTATTGTGAAGCGTTTTATGCCCCTTTTATTTCCAATGGCGCGGTGTGAAGGGACGTACCTCGACACAGTGGCAAACTTGAGCTCCACTGACCGTCACTCCCACAAAGTAATGCTGATGACCCGACAATCTCATAGCCAGGATTGCAAGAGAACTCCACCTCGTCCCCGGGAATGAATGTCATTGCGTTTGCAGCTCGCGTGCCATGATATGGTGTACTCGGGTCGCCACATTGTATATTGATGTTTATGTTATCTACTGTATAACATAAGAACATAAAAAAAGACGGAGAAGAAAAAACAGAGAGAAGGATAATAAAGAAAAGAATAATAAAAAGAAGAGAAGAAGGAGAAGAAGAAGAAGAAGAAGAAGAAGAAAGAAGAAAGAAGTAATAGAAGAAGAAAAAGGAGAAAAAGAATAAGGAAAAGAATTAGAACAAGAAAATAAAATAATGAAAGTGGTTTGTTGTTTTGTGAAATATGCATTTAGTAAAATATCAAATCAAATCAATAGACCATTTCGTAGTTAGCACATGGGTCAAATGACCCCAAATATCCACAGATCTTTTACTCATGGAGAAGTCCCACTTTGTGTATTTTAAAATAATTTATGCCACAGTCATGTATGTGCTTCATGAAAAGCTTTTGTTTGCCCTCTTGTACCATAGAATGTACCGTAGGTGAACACATGAATAATGATTACATAACATGAGCACGTATTCATCTCGATGGGTTTTACAATTTTATCAGAAATTACCTTTATCCTTTATCTGCCCATGCGCAGATAGTATTTATGCAAATGCTAATCAAATCGAAACCAATCAATCCAAATATAATCAAATTAAATCAAATCAATTTAAATGCAACCATGAATTACATTTCAAATGATGAAATTTTATAAGATGCGGTGCAATGCAATCAAGTTAAATCAAATCAAAATATGCAATCATAAATCAAACCAAATCCAATCAATGTCTTACTGAATTGGCAAACGAAGCGATGACTCTTGGCGCAGTCATCACCATTCAGCAGATAGTTGTCACTGAAGGGGAAGAGGCTGATGCAAGTCGCATTAGATGTCGGTTCACCTGGACCCCACCATGTATCTACTACTGGAGAGCCTAAATCAAATAGTTAGGATCATACTTTAAATTCAAAACGATATGTTATAACAATATTTAATGTTTATATGAAGATGACATTTTGAAGCTTAGTTCAAAGTTTAGAGTTGCATTGTGAAACAAGAAAGCAGTTGCAATTACAAAAAAAATGTAGAAAGGGTTGATTATGAAGCATACAATGGTGAAAATTGTAAGAATAACATGAGGTTAAGGATTTATCAGAATGAAAGGAAAATTACTTAATATTGCAGAAAATCATATACACTGCAGAAATGTGTATATTTCATTTCATTTCATTTCGTTTATTTCCATTTCCAACAAAATACATAAAGTACATGGGATTGCATTGTACATAGTAAAACAATGAAACTTAACAATATATTTGTAATTGGTCCACAGTGTACAATAGGCATATAAAACAGGTTGGTCATGGAGGGGACTGCTGAAAAGCTGGGCTTGTAGATTGCAGCCCCCTATAACTTACAGTTGCAAAAATAGTATATCAATAATAAAGGAACGCACAAATACATAAACCAATGAAACATAACATAGAAGAAGTGAAAGGGACAGGGAAAGAAGGGAGACAACGAGAGAGGGCAGGGCTCTTACCTATAACACACACAACACAACACGGGCCGACTGGAATACGGATGGCCAGTACAAAATGAATCAAAATATCCAATGTATTTTATTGAGTTAAATAAATTTAAAGAGAGAGAGCTAACGCTTGATAATTACGCAAACAATATTTTTTTAATTTGAATTTAAAAGAATTTAAACTTCGGGCCTGCGTAAGTGAATATGGATTTAGCAAGTAAAGTTCTAGTTAATGGCAGATGAAATTCGTCAGATTGGCGCGTAGGGTATTTGTGTATAGTTTTATTTTTGATGAATATTAAATTGAAGGCTGATGGTAGCGTATTATTATTTAACTGGTACATAAACTGACCGAGGCTATAACGATACAAATCATTTATTTTCAACACATTATTTTCAACAAATAAAACGTCAGTATGAGATCTCCAGGAAGTGTTACAAATAACACGCATAGCTTTTTTTTGTAGAAGTAGTATTCTATGAAGATAAAAAATCGTATGTATTACCCCAAACAATAATACCATAATTTAAGTAGGGCAAAATTAATGTCGAGTAAAGCATTAGTAGGGAAGAGGTTGGCAGAAAAAAACTTATATTGAACTATACTCACATCTGGCAAGAAAGTATGCAACAAACAACAAACATTTGAGCTATTTCTTTTCAGACTTCGAAAAGTGTACATTTTTTGAAGAGTAGTCCTTTTCAGGGGACATAGTATTCCACAAACCTTTAAAAAAAGGAAAGAACAAAATGCTCACCAAATTATTTGTCATCATTACCAGAATTGAACCTCCTCTCTAACCCTCATCACATGAACCCACTGGCACCTGTAATTTGTATACTACATGATACTGATGGTGTCTAGATGATGATAATGATGATGATGAAGAAGAAGAAGAAGAAGGAGGAGAAAATTGAATCTAATCAATAGGAGGGGTGAATTTAAAGAGCGCGGTAAATCTTTGGACAGGCCGGAGAGTACTTACCGTCCACCCAGAGCCAAGTTCTGTCAGCAATCGATTCCTCGAGCACCGCTCCTATCCAGTAACTTCTAGTTCCTAATCGTGCCAGTTCATCCTGGGTCTCCTGATCTCGTATCTCGGCTAGAAAACCTTGTTCGTTTCCCATTCTGAGACATCCGAGAAAACCTCCATTACCATCTCTACTATTGGCCTCATCCCATTTAAAGGTGCCATCGTTCCGGAAGTAGTAGCATGCTCCGTTGTAATCGTATGCATTGTCATCACTACCCAAATCTGCCATCACACAGTCTGAATCTGTGTGGACACCAAACGAGAACTCATCCTGTTAGCCTTAAGAGAAAATCTTGAGTTGTTCAGATTATGATTAAGTGGATAACAGCTACCAGTCATCATGGTCACCAAATTTGGTAGAAATATGACAAAAAGACAATGATACAGAAGACGATGATGTTGGTTTCTAAAAAGCAACCCCAAAACGGGACCCTTTAATATATCCTATAACCCTATGCACAAATTACAAAAGAGGAGAAGTGCGATGTTTTAGAAAACGATAACAGTAGGTCTACAATTATACTTAATTCCCTAGCATGACATCCGATCGCAATGACGAGAAATAAAGAGCTCTTAGCGGAGCTCGCCAGCCATTTTCTTTAAAATTAAATATGGTGTAACTCTGACAGCTTTACCTACAATTCAGTTTCTCCACCATGAAAATTATCGCTGACTGATACTTTACTCTTTAAGAAGAAGATATCTAGGCTCTAACAATTTTTATATAACAAAATACATGTAAATATAACGACAAGGCACAAGCACAATGTCTGTTTAATAGTATAATTTAAAATTTTTGTCAAAAGTGCCCTAATAAAGTATAAAAACTTACCAAACTGACACACATAGCCAATTGGTTGGTTGTTTTCATCTTGATTGGTGTCATACTGATGCGCCGCCCATTTCCAGCTCGATCGCTGACTTAAAATTATACGAGTATCCTTTTCTCCATTGGTTGGCTCCGTGTCAGCCCAGAAGAAGTTAGTTATGTCGTCTCCACCTAAAATCATGGCAAATAATCATGACACTGGCATATTAAATAAAAAAAGTATAAAAACATGTGCCGTTTCTTGTGTGTGCAGGTGTGTGTGCACTTGTCCAAAATGTATAGGGCCGGCCCTATACCGTATGGAGTAAGTGATTTTCATGAAAATATGACATCGACGCACTAAGCCAGTGAAATTTAAACTCTTTAATTCATAAAAAGAAAAAATATATATATGAATTTAAATAAAACCTGTTTTGAATAACGAAAACAAAATAAAATAAAACAAGACGTAGTGGCATTAAGCCGAATATTGAGTGATTTTTTTTGTTTTGTTTCTTTGGTTTTAATTCCTATTTTTGGCTATCGAGTTATCACTTACTTTTGTCCCATATCCATGAGTCATTCTTTGGTGCCTCGTACCCTCCTATCCAGTAGCCCCCCTCATAATTATCGCTCAAATTACTGAGGGTAGTTTGGATAAACTCCAGGGTTTCATTGGTCGTTAGGATGGCCAGACTTCCATTTTGGCTGACACACATCTCACTTGCCTCGCTCCACGTCTTCACTGCCGAGCTAACATCGACGCAATGCCCGTCGCTGTAGTAGTCATTTGCTAGGGAGTCCAATGACGTTGGACAATTTACTTTTGAAAAGAAAAGATACCAACATCAAATAAAGAACAAGTATAAAACACAACACAAACAAAGGTTTACATATACGACGAAGATTTCATTCTCAGGACCTTAGAATAGAAAAGTTATTCATGAAGGTTGTTTGAAAGCAATTTTAATTATTTATAATTCGGAAAGAAACTTTACTTCAATTAAATCGTTTAACCAAATATATTATAATTGTTCTTCTTCTTAATATTATCCAGAGACAGAAATAGAATGGTTGTGTTATGGCCACGCTCCTTTTAAAACCTTAGTACATTACCTTATGTACCAAAATTAAAATAAAAATACATATTACACCCCAAAGTACTTGACAAAAATAGCTTGTCACTGATTATCTTTAATAGTAAATCTGCTCCCCTTTGCATGCAAATATTAATTTCTCTTCGGAATGCCCCTTTTCTCCCCATTTAAAGGAGCCGTCCACTCTGGTATGAAATGGATGTGAACAGAAGTAGGAAAAATAGAGAAAGATATCACTGAATATGCTGAAAGTTTGAACACTTCCAGTAAATCAACACCTCAAAAATGTGATAACCAGCCCTTGCTTGCAGAATTTTTTTTCGGAATCGTCCACCCCCCCATTTAAAGAACCCTGGATCCGCCCCTGAATCCACTTACTTCTACACCGAGGTGGTTCCGAGCTCCACGATCCATCGCCGAGGCAGGTCGCCGTACCTTTGCCGTCGATGACGTACTCCTGGTCGCAAGTGTAGTCGCCTGTCTCTCCGAATCCCGGGTCATCCGTGTTGAAGTTCCCATGCGCTGGCAATGGAGGAGACTGGCAAGATATCACTAATTAAAAATAAATAAACAAATATTTTCATTTTGGGTTGATATTATTATTTCAAAAGTATGAAAAATGATCGGCATTTATTCGAGTTTTCTTTTCACGTCTTCGTTTGATAAAAAAGGCACACGTTAGGCCTATTCACTTTTTTCTTTCTGTATTGTATTTTATTGAACTCGCAAACAATTATTTGTCAAATTAATGCCGTCTTATTTTGATTGTGTACTTCTCTCTATTACAGTAAACATTTTCTGTCGCTGTCATTTTTTCAAGCCTCCCAGGAACCTATTCTTTACAACCTCTGCTTTTCTATAGGTTCCTGCACATTTCACAGTTTGTACTCTTGTCTGGGTTTCCTTTTTTGATATTAGTTGTCAAACAAATGTGATGACATGTAACTTTGTAGTCTGATTACCTCGTCAATTATTATAATCATTTGTTTTAAAATTATGAAACAATTGTCTTTTATGTATATTTTGTTATCTGTATTATATCTGCATGTGAAATGTGAATTTAATAAACTCAACTCAACTCTAACTCATTATAATCACTTAGCAATATTATGTAGACAGTTTACAAAATGTTGTCTCTTTACTGAATATTATGCGCATTAAACCCAATATTCGGCCACATATCAATTTTTTCTCCAACAAATTCGAATATATCATTTTTTTAAAAAACCAAAGTACAACGAATTTCACCTGACTTTTCTTCACTGGAAAAAAGAGGCTAAAATACTTACTTTGGCAGTTCGGGCTTTGATCAACAAATTCCCAATTCCCCGATGTTTCGTTGCAAACTGCTAGTACGGCATCCCCGTGGTCAGATACGTTCATTTCAAAACCGAGGGCGCATGTGAAGACAGCGTAGCCTTCGATCACCGTTTCGTTGACGATGGTATTGGGGTAAGCGGTAGTCGTCTCGTTGCATGCGCTGATGGTAGATACTTGACTCCATCCTACAACTGATTATTATGATCATTATTATAATCATTGTTTTTACTATTATTACCATTGTTACCATTATTACCGGAGTGTTGGCTCAGTCAGTAGAGCGTCCGCCTCACAACCGGGAGGTCGTGGGTTCGAACCCCGGCCGCGTCATATCAAAAGACGTTAAAAGATGGGAGTTGTTGCTACATGTACCTCGTATGGCGTTCAACAATAAGGGTTAGAGCAACGTCGATCTGGCGCTGCTCAGTGGCTGCCGGGCTCACGATCAATTGGGCAAAATGAATTTCCGATTCGGTTTAATAAAATTTGGAGTGGACTATTAGGCTATTATTATTATTATTATTGTTATTACTATAATTATTATTATTTTCCCTGTAATTATCATAATCATTATCTTTAGTATTCTCATTTCATTTAATATCATTATGAATATAATACTACTATAGAATAAAATACTGCTACTACTAATAATTATGATTATGATTATTGTTATTATTATCATTATTATTAATATTATTATCATTAGGCCTATTATTACTATTGTTATTATCATTATTATCATTCTCATTAATATTCTTATTTCATTTCTTTACTTGTTGTTATTACATGTCATCTGCTTGGAGTCATAAGGGTGTTAATTCGTATCGTTTTACACAGATCTAATGCCCTTCTGGCTCAAAACATACGATATCAGTAAGTTACAATTTTAATTCTTGCGGTACAACATTTTAATCATTTGAAACAATTTCAAGATTCAAGAATGAAGATTCAAGATAATTTATTTTCATGTCAAAAATACATAAAATTTGCCTTCGGACGTTTAATAATGACGCCATCAGACCTATACAAAACAATAATCTGCTAATGCAAAAGAAAGTTGGGCAAAAGCCATAGGCGTAGAAGTCATAAATAAGATGAAAAACAAATAAATAAATAAATATTCATGGCAGACATTTTAGGATACTCGATCATTGTCAGGTTGCTTCAACGCTAAACCTCAACCGTAACCCTGGATCCGAACCATTACCTTTACCCGAACCCTAACCGTTCACAAACTTGACTAGAAATTGATGTTAGCCGCCTATTATACATAAATATGGTATACGTACCGTCTTCATGTGTTCCAGATGTATCCAAGGGGAAGGCACAAATGAGTAAAATCAGGATAATCCATGACAGTGAATTCATCGCTTTAGTCAAAAAAAATTCAACCGAATTCGAAAATACTTTCCTCATCTTATGAAATCCCACGGTTTATTCTTTGCAAAATCTTGAAAAATAACCCAAAATAATATTAGGCCAAGTTTAGGCTATTCAAGATCATGCAGCGGTTGTATTATGGCCATTACCGTCAATAAGCCTTAAACAAAATTAGAAGGAGTAGCTAATGTAATAACCCATGATGTTGAACGGTATACGACTTTAGGTCAATAGTGTCCTATCAATAAGATCAATTTAAAGTACGGACAGTGCTCCACTCACACCGATGAGACCGACCCCAGACCGACGACAGAGTAAACAAGATAATAACATTACGTTGAATGACCAAGGATTGATCGTTAAGGAGTTCGTATTGAGTTCGTTGGCTGGTGTGACTGAGGTGTCAGTAGTATGATCATTAGTCTATCAATGACACAAACAAGGCAGTACACGCCTTTTATTTGTTGACATGGGGCTGTTGAATTAAACAGTGAGAGGACAATAACTTCTGGACTTTGATTTTTTTCTTTCTTATTTGGGTCGAAGAGTTGATGTGCAATTAGACAATGGAGTTGATGTAATGTTCACTCCAACTATGTACATCGCGTAAAGCGAAAAAAAAATAGATGCAGAACAAAATGGTAACAGATAACTCTGGATTATCTGGAATAAGGATACTGGAGACAACGATGAATTGGAAAGAAAGAAATACATATTAGGAGAGATCGGAAATTAGGATGGAGTACGAGAGAAATATTCTGCAGGGTATGATTTTGAATATGTTGCTTCTTAATACACCTGCAAATGAAAAGTGACACATTTATTGGCGATTGTCCTATTGGCTAGAAAGCTGTCACGTGACACTCAACATTTTGTTTTATAAGACGGGTTCTAGAATCTAAGCTATCAAATCAAATTAATCAATCAATCAATAAATCATGCAATAAAAACAATATATGCAGTGATCTACATTTGCCACACTCAACCCAGGTGATGTAAATGGGTACATGGCAGGAATTAATTCCTTGAAATGCTAGAGCGCCGCAATGGCAGCACAGCTAAAGCCGGGGTAATAATCTCCAAGTTTGGAAGCGCTTAGTGATTCTCATAAACGCTATATAAAAACTGAGTATTATTATTATTATTAACCACAACTGTACAATCCAGAAGCAAATTTGTACCAACTGTCAACACAAGGTCTATTAAACCGTTCGATTTTTCATCAGGCGTCTAAAAAGGGACCTATATCAGGGCTCATTTTCACGAAGCTTGTTATCATTGACAACATACGCCAATCGTTATAAGCTACTAAAATCCTTGCATTTGATTTGCTTTAAGCCCATTTGTCATAGATAAATTAAATGTGGCACTTGTTTTGATAACATGTTTTAGGATACAGGGACCAGGGGGCGTTTCACAAAACTTGTCATCAGTGAAAAATGACAGTTCTTGTTATAAGCTACTGAAATCTTTGCTTCTGATTGGTTATCAGCAGATTTGTCACTGATTTTTGTCATTTGGCATTGAAAAAAAGGCTTTGTGAAACGGGCCCCAGGTCTGTCTCCCTTTTCGGGACAGTTCATGGAGCTTACGTATTATAGCACTTCTACGGAATGGTAAGATAATACCTATCAGTTTACACATTCCAAATATATACATGTGTAATCGCTACGGGGGATTAAGATTAAATGGAACAAGATAACAAGGTGTTCGGCCTTGTGTATGGGTATGTTTCGATTTAGATTTGATAACAATATATAGGCAAGTATGCTACTTGTGTACGTTTTTCTGTATTGCTATCGAATTCAGTTACAGTATTCTTGTATTTTATTCTGGAAGCTATAATGATTATACAACCTTTGCTTCTTAATAGGTCCACATATTTCACATTATTATTTCTCATCTCTCTCTCTCTCTCTCCCTAAGTGCCATATCGTTTGACTATGGCGATCATGCTGTTCCACAACCCTCGTCTCCTAGACTTCTGTTTTAGTACCACTCCCACTTCTTCCACTCCTCTCTCTTCCAACAATTTCTGCAGACTGTTCAACCAAAGTATCCTCCTTCTTCCCACAATTTACCCTGTCAAAGCAAGATTCTCTAGCCTGGCCTTCTTTACGTGTAATGTGACCCATGAACTTCAACTGCCTTATCAACATCTCAAGTATTATTTTCCTTTGTACTCCAGCTCGTGTAAGACCTTTCTCATTACTAACTTTGTCTATCATTGTTTTATTTTGCATTCTCTTGTTAATCCTATATATGAGACGATCTTGTTATGTTGAAATTAAACAAAATAAAACGAACAAAACAAACAATTGCTGAAAAACAGAAAGAAAGATAGAATTTGCTCTACCCAAACAAATGTTACATCAAGGATATGTTACTATCTCTGGTAAATTATACAATGATCAGCATATATCCACACCGCATTATGTGCATTTTAAGTTAAAGGTATAGACCAGTTCTGGTCATGCGATTGTATTGTGAAAGAAACGTTGTGGGATCGATCAGAAAAGGTTGTTCATAAAGCAATATAAGTATTGGTGTATAAATTTGACCCAGTCTTGGTAAAGTTACAAGCACTGTACATAGACAGATGTATATGAGATTACGCGATATCTATCCAGTCCGGAAAGATATAATAATTTACTAAATATATCAATTAGTAGGCGGTTTCCTGGCAAAATTTGTATCATCAGGTATTAGTAAAAACATATTCTTTCACATGATTGGTAAAAAGAGCTTCCATTTCATTTTCTGAGAGGGGGGCGTTTCCAAAACTGGTCTATACTTTTAAATCTTTTATGCTTAAAACGATCTCTCTCCCTGCAGACGAATATGAGAAAAATACACTAAATTCGTGTTAACAGCATGGTTTTATTCCTAAAATCGTTGTAGGACAAAGGTATAGTTTAGTATCTCATCTTCTTGATGAAATTATTTGATGGCAATATTTATTCCTACTTTGATTTTTTTTACAAAAACAACTTCGACTTTAATTATCTAGATCTTTTAATTTTTTTAAATGTCAAAACAGCTATTCTCTCAAACTGGACCCTCCCAATTTGTGTTGGCGTAATAATAATAATAATAATAATAATAATAATAATAATAATAATAATAATAATAAGATATTTGTATACCGCAAATTGCAAATTGCCTCTAAGCGGTTTAGAAGAAAATAGCTGATAAGTAAAGGAAATATAAATTGCATTACAAATTACATCAATTTAAATTACCATTAAAACTTTGCAAATGAAAATAATACATGTACAGAATTACAAATCACTTACAACCAAAATATAAATAGTTCATAAATTAAAGGTATTACAAAGTTTTGGCAAATTTTGAAAATTGGCTGGATAGTGATTCTTTACAATTTTGCAGGAATTATGTAAGGGCAGTAAATTGAACATCTCCTGACCGACCGGGTAGGTTTTAATCATTCCTTGTTAATTATCTAATGCATGCTCTATGCACTTCTAAAGTTAGGAATTACTTTATTCTGTTATAAAGATTCGGTTTACAGAACTTGGATTACTTTTTATTATAGTGGAACAGTTTGACACAAAACATGAACAGAGTGTTTCTTGAAAAAAGGGAAACCCAACTTTCTCCACCAACATCTCCGCAAATAAACAAAAGTATATTTATTGTAATAAACCATTAACACATGTCGTCTTATCCTCATTCATATGATGCCTTATTTGTGATAACAGAGCCTGGGATCCTCGAACTAGAATAATTTTAAACCAACAATGTACAAAACGATTTGAGCACAATGAGGGGCCATTCATTGATCCATGTACGCAAATACCATAACATAATTGGTATCACGTGAAAGAGAATGAATTGAACGTTTACATGAATGACAAGACTTGATCAGGACATTATTAAAATAATTAATTGATTGAGAAATTGGGGTTACCCTTTAAAAAAAGAAAGAAAACGATCAATTTTTGTCTCAAACGAGAGGTCTTGCATGTGTTTGGTCCTCGTTAGATGGTTATAGTTCCTTTGATAAATACATTTGACACACTCGACAAAGGGATATGCAATGGGAACAAGCCATGCGGTGGCTGTAACAATAGGAGGCGCTTTAAGACTTAAATTAGAGCCATCTATACACAGAGTGTGGCCAAAGTGGTTTCACTGGGTCACAACATGGCGTATATTCTTTTGTTTTGTGCTTGCTCAACAAAGCAGTAGTCGCCATATTGTGTCCAACTCGAACCGGGTTGGTCAAACTCTGTGTATAGATGGCTCTGACTTTAATACATCTTCATTGCTCCTCATATCATTTTTCTTATCACACCTTCTTATTTCCCTGTCCCCTCTTACTCTGGTAAGATAACGTAGTCATATTCATCATCGTTATGGGGTGCCGTTGCCATTCGGACGGATTGGTCCACTACCCTTTGATTTGCATAGGCAACCGCAGAGGGCGCCGTATTGCCAGAATTTGCGAACGAATGGCTTCCTGCATGGGGCAATGTGTGCGAATGTAACTGCCTCGGTGGACTTGGTGGGAACGTTTCAAGGTGTCTAGCTTCTGGCTCTAGGTAGGTATGATTCACCTGTTCTGGTGCCGTCCGTGTCTCGGGTCCCGGGTGAAGGTTCCCTTCCGGTACTTTATTCGGTTGTTCAGTGGGTTTCCTTCTGTTAGCAAAAAAAAAAAAGATTTCGAGAATTACAGTTTCAGTCCAACTTTGCAGATTCTCTTTGGGTCCTTCCCATCCCAATACATACTGCATATGAATAGATTTTAACGACCACTTAGGGCCTATAATTTGAGTTTATGTTCTTGACAATGAAATATAAGAAATAAATGAAACAAATAAATAACTTCTGATAAAGCTAATAAATCGACGTATAATTGGTCAACGATTTCATTACCTGATATAAACAACTGTCATTGCAATGGAGTATATCAACAAGAGTAGCGTTAAAATACCAGTCGCTATTATCCAACCTAGAAAGTAAACAATGAAAGAAAAAATATGAACCTTCTATGGATTTAACATAAATATGACAGCATCAGTTTGTAGAGCATTAAAAAAAATGATACAGCGAAGATTATACCATTGTCAGTGATCTCCATTGTTTATAAATATACATCATCATTGATCAGAGATTCGCATTTTTTCTGGTCTTCTGAAACGGATTGATATTGTATGAATCAATGCAAAGAAGAACAAAAGGAACGCAAAGAATGTCGTTGCGTTCATTCGAAACAGTACTGGGAGCGACTAGCAAAGTCGGCCACAATTTTTTTTCTCAGGAGTTCTCGGGCAAACCGACAATTTTTTTCATAGGCTTTTTTTTATTGATTCCGAAACAATACACATCAGTCTTAGAAATACAATAGTTTTTACCTTGGCATAATTCAATACATTTTCAATTCATAGATTGATGACAGACAAATGAAATCAGCTAATTGTATTAAATATAAAACAAATGACCCCATCCAACCAAACACATCACTTCCACCCTCCCAACAAATTGACACACACGCACTGATAGGCTGCTTTACATACATGCACATAATCCACACAATTCTAAATATGGGCCGCCTACAAATGTGCCTCATATCTAAAAAAAAAAATACAAGAAGTTGAAATTACAATCATCCGAAAGAAAATAAAAACAAATAAATAAATCAGGGGAACATCTAAAGAAGATAAACACCTTCTGCACCCTTTCCATCCCGACCACCTCCCTTGGTTGATTAATTGCCCTGCACATCTTCAAATACTCCAATTGCTACACATTTGTTAACCTTCTATTTTGACCTTTCTTGTGTTTCCTGTGTTTGTCAAAAGCATTTCGAAACCTCTTTTGAACCTATTTCAAACAACTACACTAACTTATTTGCTTGAAAATACCTACCAACTTTGACCTTAGTCACCTTACAGTCGGCATCAGACTCGTGAGCTAGAAGAAAAATTGAGAAATACCATTAGCGGTACATGAATAGATTGTGGCATAAGATCACAGATCCGTAGACTAAGTACAAAACATTAAACAAACTAAAAAACTTAACGAACCCAGAACCTGGATCATGTAATATTTGAATTGATAAAACCTACTTCTTATTAGCACGATTTTACATTTAATCTTGAGTTCTGTTTAGAATTTTGCATGGAATATATATTTGAGTTTTGAGAGAAAAGGGCTTGACATAATTCTCAATTGTAAATCATGCTGTTATAAAGCGCAACATGTAACAAATTGAGGAAAACAACTTGAAAAAGCAGTTACTTTAAAGCACAACTCATGACAGATACAACTTGTGCTTATACAGATTTAGAAAGAAATTTAAATAATAATATGACATGTTATTAGGAAAATATTGCATACTAGAAGCCCCAGTATAGTAGTGAGACTCGAGATATGATTAGTTTCAGGTGTTGAGGATGAGTGCATGAACACATACCTCTGCATTCAAGCTGGGCCTGAGTCCAGTTGCCATTTTCCTGACAATAGATGAACTGTTGGCCAGTGAGATAGTAGTCTTCTATACACTGGTAGACGATTGTTCCTGTATAGTCCATTGATGTTTGGTAGATTATGAGGGCGTTCGCTACGTCTGGAGGGCTGTTGCAAGTCATGGCTGAAGAATGGGACATTTAAACAAGTGAACAAACAACAAAATAACCAAACAAACAAACATTAAAACTACCAGAAAACTAACAGAAAAGCAAAGTCATTTATTTATATTTTTCATATCTATATAAATATATATTTCAAACCTGGCAGTCGCATCAATGACCATGAACTTAACATGATACTTTTTGAATATTCATTATCAATGTAAACAGACCGACATTCTCCGAGACAGACAGACCGACAAAGACAGACAGACCGACAGATTAGCCAAGGGCGACAGTCCTAAATTCTTAAGAGACAGTCTCACGAGTCCCTGACAAGTTATCCAATGGTTCACGAGACCGGTGTTACACAGGCCAACACGGACTCTGAGGATTCATTAGACAGCATTGTCGGTCTCGTGGGCCGTCAGTCTACTTTGATTGTCTTCATAAGGACTATCAGAACAAGGCCGAATGCATTTTTTTTTTTTTGGGGGGGGGGGGGATGGTCAAGTCCAAGGAAGTTAAAGAAAAATAGTCCATTTGGATATCCTATTATTTTGATTTACCATTATCCGTTATCACAAGCAAAGGGATCGGAAAATGCCACGTAGATTTCAGGGATAAAAATTGAAAAAAATAATGGTTTCGATGTGAATCTTCCCATGTCAAAAGATGAGTTATCTTTATTGTACAGTGTTCTATGCTCATCATATATGCAGTGACGTGGTGTGAAGGGACGTACCTTGACAGAATGGCAAACTTGAGCTCCACTGACCGTCACTCCCACAAAGTAATGCTGATGACCCGACAATCTCATAGCCAGGATTACAAGAGAACTCCTCCTCGTCCCCGGGAATGAAAGCCATCGCGTTTGTAGCTCGCGTGCCATGATATGGTGTACCCGGATCGCCACATTGTATACTGATGTTTATGTTATCTATAACATAAGACAATACAAAAAAAGACGGAGAAGAAAAACAAGGAAAAGGATAATAATAAAAAGAAGAAGAAGAAGGAGAAGAAGGAGAAGGAGAAGAAGATGAAGAAGAAGAAGAAGAAAGAAGAAGAAAGAAGAAAGAAGTAGTAGAAGAAGAAGAAGAAGAAGGAGAAAAAGGAGAAAAAGAAGAAGAAGAAGAAGAAGAAGAAGAAGAATCAGACGAAGAAATAGAAGAAGAAAACAAAATAATGAAAGTGGTTTGTGGTTTTGTGAAATATGCACTTCAACTGCAAACATGAATTACATTGCAAATGATGAAATTATATGCGATGCAGTGCAATGCAATCAAGTTAAATCAAATCAAATTATGCAATCATAAATCAAAGCAAATCCAATCAATGTCTTACTGAATTGGCAAACGAAGCGATGACTCTTGGCGCATTCATCACCATTCAGCTGATAGTTGTCATCGAAATGAAAGAGGCTGATGCAAGTCGCATTAGATGTCGGTTCACCTGGACCCCACCACGTATCTACTACTGGCGAGCCTAAATTAAATAGTGAGGATCATACTTTAAATTCATAACGATATATTATAGAAATATTCAGTTTGTTATTAAATGTTTATATGAAGATAACATTTTGAAGCTTAGTTTAAAGTTTAGAGTTGCATTGTGACAGAAGAAAGCAGTTGCAATTCGAAAGGGTTGATTATGAAGCATACAATGTTGTTGGAAAATTGTAAGAATAACATGAGGAGATAAATTTGCTTTCTTAACTAGTTTCCTTGTTAATTTTATTGTATTCATATTATCTGTAATGTTACCCTTCTACATGTATTTATATATTTAAATATTTTTTAATACTCTGTATGTATTGTATATGTTTTTTTTATGAAGAATGAAATAAATACCATACCATACCATACCATACCAGGTTAAGGATTTATTAGAATGAAAGGAAAATGACTCAATCTTGCAGAAAATCATATACACTGCACACAGAAATGAGTGTATGGAACTATACTCACATCTGGCAAGAAAGTATGCAACAAACATTTGAGCTATTTCTTGTCAGACTTCGAAAACATGCGCATTTGTAGAGTAGTATTCCACAAACATTTAAAAAAAGGAAAGACGAAAATGCTCACCAAATTATTTTTCATCATTAACAAAAACCACCTCCTCTCTAACCCTCATCACATGAACATACTAGCACCTGTAATTTGTTTACTCAAGATACTGATGTTGTCTAGATGATCATGATAATGATAAAGAAGTAGACGAATAACAAGAGGATGAAGAAGAAGAAGAACAAGAGGAAGAGGAGGAAGAAGAAGAAGAAGAAGAAGAAGAAGAAGAAGAAGAAGAAGAAGAAAGAAAAAAAAAGAAGAAGAAGAAGGAGGAGGAGAAAATCGAATCTGACACCAGGAGGGGTGAATTTGGACAGCCGGGAGAGTACTTACCGTTCACCCAGAGCCATGTTCTGTCAGCAATCGATTCCTCGAGCACCGCTCCTATCCAGTAGCTTCTTGTTCCTAATCCTGCTAGGAAATCCTGGGTCTCCTGATCTCGTATCTCGGCTAGAAAACCTTGTTCGTTTCCTATTCTGAGACATCCGGAAAAACCTCCATTACCATCTCTACTATTGGCCTCATCCCATTTAAAGGTGCCATCGTTCCGAAAGGAGTAGCATGCTCCGTTGTAATCGTGTGCATTGCCATCACCTCCCATACCAGCGCTCGAACAGTCTGAATCTGTGTGGAGACCAAACGTGAACTCATCCCGTTAGATAATTCTTAAAGGGAGTGTATCATGGCAAATACTGGTTAACGCCATTTACGTCTTCTTTTGGACAACTGACGTAAACAAAAGGACTTGATTTACTGGGTCAGTGTCGTATAAGATAGTATCACAACTTACCAAACTGACACACATAGCCAATTGCTTGGTTGTTTTCATCTTGATTGGTGTCATACTGATGCGCTGCCCATTTCCAGCTCGATCGCTGACTTAGAATTATACGAGTATCCTTTTCTCCATTGGTTGGCTCCGTATCAGCCCAAAAGAAGTTAGTTATGTCGTCTCCACCTAAAATCATGATAAATAATTATGACACTGGCGTATTCAATCATAATAGTCTCAAAACGTGTGCCATTTTGTGTGTGCATGTGCAGGTATGTGTATGAGTGGGGGCGACCATGTGTCCAAATTGTATAGGGCCCTACTGTATATTAGTAAGTGATTTTCATGAAAATATGAAAGGCAGTGTATGCCACGAAAATAGTCACCCTGTGCCATATTGCATTTTCGTGTGATAGATATACCTAATGATCTTTTAACTGTTTCCAATGGCAAACAAGCGTCCGTGCAGAAAGCCAAACAAAATAAAAACCACGAAAGTGTCGAAGTCTTGTTTTACTGTAAAAAGTATAAAAATAATGGCAATCGCTTTAAATATTTTCTTTACTATATACAATTTACACTTTATTACACTTTAATTGCATTGTCTATTTTCACGTAAAATATACAATGCAATTAAAGTGTGTACCATTTCTATTAAGTGTTTTGCTACTTACTTGTAAGCCATTTCCATTTTTCGGGTTCCAACCTCCTATAACCCCCTATCCAGTACCCAGCTGCATATGAATCATTTACATTGCTGAGGATGTTTTGAAGGAATTCCAGAGTTATATTGGTATCGATAACGGCTAGACTTCCACCAATACTGAGACATGTACCATTGGCCTCGAGCCATGTCTTGCTCGTCGAACGGACATCGAAACATTTCCCGTTTTCGAAGTACACAGTCGTTGAGAAATTCGACGTGGCGGGACAATATTCTGGAGTAGAAGAAATAAGATGTCCCTAAAATATGTCGACTATGGCGGGCGGACCGTGCCATAAACTTGACAACTATACAACCATACATCCATCAAATGGATGTAAGGTTTTAACCAATCACAATGCAGGGAACTATACAGCCATGGCGGCAGAAATGTCTGTATAGTTTTATGGCCGCCATGGCTGTATAGTTTCCTGCATAGTGATTTGTTAAAACCTTACATCCTTACATAGCTGTATGAATGTATGGTTGTTTTAACAATTATGGCATTTTGGCCCGCACACGTAACAATCTTACATGTGTTCTATAGCTGTATGGTTGCATAGATGTATGGATGTATGACTGTATGGATGTACGGTTTCCTGCATTCTGATTGGTTAAAACCTTACATCCGATGGATGTATGGTTGTACAGTTGTCATGTTTATGGCACGTTCCACCAGTCATAGTCGACAACCACTACTACTTCTACTGCTACTACTAATACTACTTATACTATTACTACTATTACTACTACTACTACTACTACTACTACTACTACGACTACCAGTACTACTGCTACTAATATTATTATTACTACTACTACTACTACTACTACAAATACTACCACAACTAATTATTACATTTATTATAATCGTAAAACTGTTGTTATTATCGTTATTATTATCATTATTATTATTATTATTATAATTTATATTATTATTATTATTTTCATTATTATCATTATCATATAACTATTATCATTTCAACTACTAGTACTATTATTATCAATGTCATTATTATTTTGTTATTATAATTAATAATATTGTTATTATTATTATTATCAATAATAGTAGAAAACCGCTTCATGCGCAATGTGCTTTACAGAAACAACAATACAACACCTACCTTGGCAATGTGGAGGTAGCGAACTCCAAGATCCATCAATGGCACAGGTGGTGGTGGTGGTGGTGGTAGGACCTCCATCTAACTGGTACCCCTCATTGCATGCGTACACCCCTACTGTTCCCACTGGGTACATCTGGTTACCTGCATCTCCAGCGGTACCACCAGCAGCACCACCACCGGTACCATCAACGCCATCACCGAATGTCACGTACCCATTGGCTGGGCTAGCAGGAAGGGGACATGATATACCTATAACATAATAATATGACGTACATTTAAAGAGAATGTTAAGATCTGGGAGAGGTGAAAATGTTACTTAATAATAATAATAATAATGTAACTTATATCGCGCCAAATCCACTCTGTGGAGTGCTCAAGGCGCGTGTAAACAGGAAAAAAGATCAAGACTTGAAAAGGAATGTTTTGAGATGAGTTTTGAAAGAATCAGAGGATAAACATTTTTTGATGTCTTCAGGAAGGCCATTCCATAATTTAGGACTAGAGTATGCAAATGATCTTTCCCCCCACGTTTTGGTAATTGTGGGGGTCACAAGAAAATTGGAAGTGGATGAGCGTAGAGGTCTTGCAGGAGTGTAGTTTTGGATTAGAGAGATAAGGTATTGAGGAGCAGAGCCGTGAACGCAATGAAAGGTAAGCAACACAATTTTGAAAACAATGCGGTCTTTTACTGGGAGCCAGTGTAGCGACTGCAAAACTGGGGAAATGTGGGTACGCTTGGTGGTCAGAGAAACAATACGAGCTGCAGCGTTTTGAAGCTTCTGGAGCTTGGACAGTAGATTCTGGGGCAGATTGATTAGGAGGTCATTGCCAAAATCAAGACGGGAGGAAATCAGAGCATGAACTAATTTTTCGGTGGCAGACTTGGACAAATATTTACGAATAAAACCGATATTACGCAAGTGGTACCTTACTGATCTACAAATATTAAGAACTTGGTTAGACATTGTCATAATGTGAGTCAAACATAACACCGAGATTGCGAAGAATATCATAACGGAAAAATAACCCCTCGGAATGGCTCTTCAAATATCGCAAGATATTGCTGACAAGTTTGGACCAGACTTTAGTGCGACAAGTTTGCCAATTCCATATACCTTTCTGTACAGTGCATGTGACTTTCGGCTAAGCTGAGGATATCTCTCTTATCAAGTTATTTCGTTTTTGGTGCCCAGGCTACATAACTTCATAACTGGCATTCAACATGATCGGTAACGGCTACGTGTGGGATCTCGCCATTAGACCAACATTGACAAAGTTGATGAGACCGAAAATACAAAGAATACACTAGCGCATATAGAAAAGTAAATATCAGTCTCGTCGGCCGTCGGTCTAGGGAATGCTGGAAAAAAACAGAGGCAGATAGCCCCAAAACTGTGTGGAGCCCTCCGTGAATTTCATGTGAACGTGATCTTATTTTATCCTTTTCTTTAACAGTGACATTGTAATTTACATGGCACTGACCTTGACATTGTGGTGTGGCTGAGAAATTCCACTTCCGGGTCGAAGGGGCAAAGGTTGCAAACACCGTATCGGCTGGCTGTGCCATTTCATATCCCTGCATGCACGTGTAGATGGCATAATCGACGTCACTTCCGTTAGGACGAAGGTACAGTAGAAGGGAGGTGTTGTCGAACACAGGCGGCTGGTCATCAGAGTCTACGTCATTAATGACAATGTGGCCAAAGTTCGGTCGCAAAACCGTGTTTATAGTTATAAGGTTTATGAATGCTCTAATGTGTGCAGTTTTGATTTAGTAAGAAAACAATTGAATTAAGGATCGTTATGGCGGTTTTAATGGTAACCAATCCAATCAATTGGCAACCTAACAACATGACTTGTAACGATAACTGAACAAAAATTATAACAATCAAATAATTGATAAAGAGATATCAATTTACATAAATGGATATTCCCTTGTAGTTGATAATTGCTTCATGGTAATTGTAGAGAGAGAAAACAAATTTGATATAGTCCCATGACGAAACAATATGTATAACTGAGAAGAGCGGATTTCTAAGTCAGTGAATGCCATCCGCCGAAATCTAGAATAGGTAAGCCACGGAACGCAAGAGACCCCTCCAAAAAGACATATGATTGATTTGAATCTATTGCAACTTGAAATTAATCGCAACTCTAACACAAACACCAAGTCTTTATAATAGAGGGCTAGACCCTGTAATATAGTTTGGATCTATTTTGTTTCGCTTTCATCAAATTTGTAGTAGAACACAAGAACACTTGTTTGGAACAATATAAGAATTATCATTTTGTGGACACCCCTGTACATGCATGACCAAATAAATATACAGTATGCTATCTTTCTCTATATCACTAGAAATTGCTGTATATTCTTAATATTTTTCCTAAACTCAATAAACCGATGTTCGTGGAAATCAAATTTTCATGGGGAGAAGAAGACGGAATAAGGAAGAGAGATAAAAGAAGAAGGAGAAAAGAAGAAGACGGGGTAGAGGAAAAGAATGAAAAAGAAGGAAAAACGAAACAAAACAAGAGGAAAAGGTCTGTTAAATTTTCTCGGTTCTTTCCATTCTCTCTTTATCTTTCGCCATCTCTTTCTCTTTATTCTTCCTTTCTCTATCATTATTATGGTGACCATAGGAAGATACATGTATTATCAGGATCAACGTTGTATAACTAGCTGATATATAATAACTAAATATAAGACAGTTGACCGCAAGAAATTAATATTTCATGAACTAGAGTTTCTTAATGATATCTCGAACTCAACTACATCATTACAATATATTATATTTGCTGATGATACTAATGTGTTTTGCTCCAATTCCGATTTTCGATCACTTCAGAGAATTCTGAACACCGAGCTACCTAAGCTGTCTTTGTGGTTTAGGAGCAACAAATTGTCTCTGAATCTGAAAAAAACTAATTATATCCATTTTCAAAGCAGGAAAAATGCAACTGATAAACCTATACCTGAAATAGTCTTGGATGGTGAATATTTGGAGAAAAAACAAAATACTAAATTTCTTGGAACTATCATCAATGAAAATCTGAAATGGAGTGATCATGTACATTACGTTTCAAAGAGAGTGTCACGCACTGTTGGTTTACTGTATAAGTTAAAACATTATGTGCCTTTGAATATTCTATATATGCTATACAATTCCTTGATTCTTCCTTACATGTCTTATTGCAATATACTGTGGGCAGACTCAAAAGTATATACTGATAAAATGCTACTTTTACAAAAGAAAGCGATTCGTGTGTGTACCAATGCTGGATATCGCGATCACACTGATCCCCTATTCGCGAGGTTAAAAACTCTGAAAGTAACTGATATTAACTTTTTACAAAAAGCACTGTTCATGTTCCGTCTACATAATGATTCCCTACCTTCCCACTTCCCACCAATGTTTTGTTTGAATAGAAATATTCATACATACCCAACCAGACAATCAAATAAATACCATTTATGTAATCCTAAAACAACAATGGCTATGAAATCTATAAGACATTCTGGTCCGGATATTTGGAACTCACTGTCCGTTGACATCCGTAACTTGAAGTCAGTATATACTTTCAAGAAAAGTGTGAAATCAATTTTATTGAGCAAATATTGACAAATCTCTTAAATTAACACATGATATCATATATGTTTGTCAGCATTTCCTTGATATAGCAGGAAAATCCCCCTCCCATGCACCCTCTATCCCATTTTTTTTTTGGTTGCAAGTCACTGTTTATTTTTTGTTATTTTCCCCCAATTATGTTCTGTAATTTACTTTACTTTACAATCGTTATGATTTTAAATGTTTCTGGGCTGCAAGCGTATCAAGCTGTCACGCTTAGGCTGTAGCCCTTCTGTATCATCACCTCTTCGAGCGTATGTATCTATGATTTACTGAATGTGGAAATGTAATTTAACTTATGTTTTATACTCATGTAAAGACATTGTCACATTATTGTTATAACCTATGATGATTCAGTAACCAATAAATATTTCAACTAAATATTTCAACTATATTACCTGTAACTTGGTTTCCTATTGTGTAGTGAAAATACAACATGCACAGAAGAACAGATATCCATTTCAGAGAGTCTAACATTTTGGCAAAAATGCTTGTTTCGTGTGATTTCGCAAACTGAAAAAAAAAAATCCGAGTCCCCATGATCAGCAATGTAAATGATATATTTTAAAGAGGGTTCCTTGTTTTACATTTTGTAGACGGATTTTGCCATCGCTTATCTAATCAGATTGCCTTCAGTTAACTTAATGGTGTTTGTAGAACGGGTGCTGACAAGTTCCGTGTTTGATAACCCAGCATAAGAGACCCACTGTGACATCAAACCGACTACAGATGTAGTAAACAACTTAACCTCAGTCACACCACCAAACCGACTTCAGGAAGAACCCTTCCTGGCCATTTGGTGCAATGTAATTGCATGATGGGACTGATGTCCGTCTGCTGTCGGTCTCTTTGGTGGGACTGAGGTATTACATTACCTCCAATGGTCGAAAAGTGGTTGGATTGGAATCGGTTTCAATTGGTGATGTGAATGAGATAAATGAAGGCTCTTATAATGTGTTGGTTTATTAGGCGCGCGTTTGTGCGTTCGCGTGTGTGTGTGTGTGTGTGTGCGTGCGTGTATCATATACAAATTAAATAGTAAATAGTGTGTGGGTGGACGTCAATACCACAGTCATATACCACTGGCCCAACATCAAACCGGTTGATAATCCATAATCGTGCTGGTAATATATTGTCTTGTGTCATATTACAAAAAATATATGATCAAAGATTTGATGTTGATCTTGTATCGTTGGCGTCGATGTGACCTGGGGGAATGGCCATGATAAGAAGACGGGACTTTATGTAATCAATTAATACTGGGTGCTGTTTAAATTATTTTGTCACAGGCGGGGGACCCCCTAGTCCAGAATCTGGCCTTTTTAATTTTGATCTCCACCACATCAACGTAACGCTACCTCTCCCTACTTACTTGCTACCAGCCGATGATGGCGTGATCATTAAATGTAGGACGCCCGGCGAAACGGCTGGTGAGCATAATTATGAGTTTGTTGATAACGCCATCTTGGACGGCTTGCATCAAGTGTGTAGGAAAGTATAAAGGACCGGGCAGATTCTAGACTAGGGAACCCCTAATTGTGCGCTAAGATTTCCTCTAAATCTACGTTTCTGTGAAAAACTAAGAAGAAATCCCATACTTTGACTGGAGGCCAATAATCTTGCTCTTGATAAAAGTACCAATGAAGAAACAGAAAACATGAGATAACGACTTTATGTACAAATAGCACTTGGCATTTAATAAAACATTTTGGTATTCATTACAAAAATGAAAGACATGAACTTGCAGTGCACTTAATTCATGGAAGGAATCGTCACAAGAATACAACGCATATGACTATACAAACAATGGATGATATTAAACAAAAACTAAATATATCAATACAGATTTCTAGTAAAATAATCATATAATCCCATGGGGTCTGTTTGGATGAAGAAAGGAGTTGACCCATATCGTGTTACACAGAGTGAACACCTTTCTGCCTCTTAACGGACGATGTATCGAATATCTTATTCAAGTATTAGTGTAGACCCCATTCTTATAAATAAATAACATTTCGGCCCATGCCAGTAAAACAAAAATGTAAAGAACAATAAATCGACACCAATTTAGCACCTAGCCTAGACGAGAATTTAAACTTGACAGAATACTCGATTGCTCGTAGTCAAAATGTGGGGAAGTAACCAATTAAAAGCACAATGCAATATTTTGTATGATTTTCGTATTCCATTTTAACTTTAAATATTTGATGCACACGATACCATTAATATCCTGTATTTCGACCACTTTACATGAAATTTCTCAAACACGTATTTAGAAAACAATATAAGACTAGATTTGTAATACTTGTTTGGAACAAGTATAGGTGGGCTGATCCAACAAAAAAATTGAGACAAAATAAAGGGTACATTTGAGATAGCTTTTTGTCTCAGCTACAACATACTCGAAGTTCAGCGTAAATGAAGCTAAAACGACGTAGATATTGCTCGCGAAAGACGGGAATGTAGAATCGAGTTTTGAGAAAAAATCATGTCCCATACAGAATACACGCAAAATGTGAAAAATTTACATGCCTCCTTTAATCGCAAAAATACGCCATGATGCCTTTTTCAAGATGAAGGATACTAGTAATTACATTTGTAGAGAATTGTCTCAGCTAGAACATTTCAAAATGTGGAAGAGAATCAATCACTATTTACAGAGATACAATCAATTTTCCATAAATATACTGACGTCATAACATGCAAATTGGAATTTTGAGTTCGGAGGCCATTATGATGACGTCATGAGTTAATTGAAGGTCAAATGTGACATGAAACAATATCTCCGAATCATACTCTATCAAAATATGAAAAAAATTGGGGTTACCTTGCATCCTAAAGAGCTACAATGGATTTTGTATAGGCATGTTTTTACCCATATATGCTATGTCTTTCAAGAGCTCGCGCGCACGGAGATTTATGTTAAACGGTCGATCATTCCGTTATTAATAGTCATAAAGAGACAAACAAGGTATCAATTTGTTTGTAAATATATGTGGAATATTATAAAAGAAAAAAAAATGGCAAATCTATGTTGTGTAATACTTTTACGCGCGAAAACGCGCGCGCATGCGCATGTGCGCGATTTTTTATAAAATGCTTAGAATGGCCTAAAACGTATGCAAAATGATTTTGAGAATTTTAAAATTTTGCGCGCGCATTGACGCGCGGACGTACGCGCACGCGCGCATTATTTGAGCTGAAATTAACTGGATGGATATTGACCTTGATCATGATAAATATGAATGAGAAATACCTTTTAGTTATGAAGATATGATCATGAGTTGATTTTCGTAAAATTTTACAAAATGGCACCTAGATGACGTCATCGGTGAAGGTCAATGTTGAAAACGTTATTGTGCTTCGTACATATGCCTATACATATGTGTGCCAAATTTGAAGGCATTTGATTGAGCCATTTTCAAGTAATCGTGCTTACAAAAAAATGGTTAGAAATAAGAAAAAGATATAAATAAATAATAAAGGCAATTCTAACGAAATTATAAGGTGGTCTGTACGTTATACAGCCCACCTGAAAAACTTTTGGGTCGTCGTACTACGAATCTCGTGGCCCATACCACGTAGTCTCATGCAAGTCACACATTTGACATGATTGTTCTACTGTTGCACTTTACGCATTCGGCATTAAGATGAAACTCCAAAAATAAAGTTGACCACGTCCACAGACAAAAGATTTGAAAAATTTATAATAATTTCCTACTTATAAATTGTATTGTTTGAACAGATGTCAAGTATGTTGTCAACTTGAATGGAAGAAATAAATGTTTATTTGAATTGAATTGAATTGAATTGAATGGAATATATGTTTTTTTGGTAATCAATTTCGAATATTGGATCCAACTAATATTGTTTTACGTACCGTACTGCCTCTTTCTTCCTGACTGTAAATATTCAATCGCCCTAAAAAATATCAATCGTTATTTTTGTTTACTTCCTGTTCGCATGTGTATACATGTAATACAATCTGACTTGGAGAACAAAAACATAAGAGAAAAAAACAAAGTTCGGAGCAGCCGATAGTTCAACTTCATTTCTAAGACATATATTTAGAATTTAATTCGGTATATTACATGCAGCACATGTCATATACTTATTGGTAAATAAATGTGGATCATCAAAGTCATTATTTTTGTATAACATTGTTACTTTTGTCCATATTATTAAAAGTATATTCAAATGTTCTAATATAAAACATATTGAAATAGATTTTGAATGCTGAAAGAATATTGAAAGATTTAAGGCGTAGTTAACAAAAGCACCTTACCTCGTAACAAAATCAAAGCATGCATGTATTCAATCAAACTAATGATTATCTGTACATAAAATATAATTGCTTTGTATTAAAATGAAGACAAAAAGAATTAAATATTGGAAGAAAAAAGACACAATCAAATTGAAACTGAAGTACAATTATAAAAAAAAAGAAAGAAAAATCAACAGAAAAGGGTATGAATAAACAGACAACGTTACAAATGTTATAGATTTTGTAATTATGATGACTCATCAATTTATGAAACGCAACATACCCAAAGCGAACATACTGGAATCATAACAATCTTAGCGGAAGGAATTCCTTGAATGCTGTGAGCACCGAAATCGGCATTCTAGCAGAGTCGGGGTAATATTGGAGCGCTTTGAGCATCTTGCAGGGTGGATATGTGCGCTATATAAATATCCAATATTATTATTTATTATTATTCACTCACGACACCATAATTCAGACTTGTTTATTTCGCAAAATTGATATTATTTCGTTTTAAGAATCATCGGTTTGTTTATACAAATCGACGAGTGTGACATTGAGTACCCCACCATCAGTTTCAGCACACGTTGTAAATCATCAATGAAGACATTCAAAAAATGTTATGCAAACAAAGATCGCAAAACTTAGTTCATGTTTATGTTTTAGCCAATAGTTAAAAGTAAAACAAAGTTTTGGTATGGGGTCATGAATTTGGTTCAAATCAACATAGTGGAAGCATATGCGATCCCACAATATTCAGTGATCGTTGTCGCGGTTGAATTCGAGTCTAAAGTTATGAAATTGTAAATAATAAACTTTTTATATTGTATAGCTCCCTCTCGAGGTCAAGATATTAATTAAGCTATAAAATAGTATTTCTTTACTAAACTTGACCAATTAGTTATTCCCGTTTGGAAGTTATATATCACAACCACCTTTTCTGAGATTGTCATGGTCACAGCTACCATTGTACGACCGTGTAGGCGCTATTTGAAATTTATCAAAATTTACCGGGAGCACCGGTAAATTTTTATATTCAATTTTTCTCGAAAACAGAAGTGTTTTAGTGGCTAATTTTTGTAGTGCTTATAATACATCCACAGGGGCATCCAAATATATCAAAATTGTAAAGATTCACTATCCACCCAATTTTCAAAATTTCCCAAAACGTTGTATTACCTTTAACCACAGTAAACATTTCATCATGTTGGCATATTTATGCGTATAGGCTCCTCTTTTGGTTAGTAATTAAACAATAAGAATACTAATGGTGGCTTCTAGTATAGCGCTCGTACATGTGTCTGTCACACCTTGATGCTCTTGGCACTCAAACGTTACATACCCAGTCATAGACGGGGGTAACTGAATATCCGGTATACATTGGCACCTGGGTGACGAGTGGCGAAAGCGACTTAATGTATCGTCAAACATGTTCACGGCCATCAGTGCCGTGCGGGGATTCGAACCACCAACCTCATGAATGAAAACCAAGTGAGGGAACCAATGCACCACTTTCTTATGGTAATTAATAGTGATGTCGATATTCACAGCAGCAATATTTAGGACTAGGAGCAAAAAGAAAGACATACATTCTCAAATGTTTGTTGTTGTTGTTTATGGATAGTTTCATAACTATATTAGCTCCGATGAGCGATGTGTTGAGCGATGTGTCCAACTAGAATTAAGATAACATTCACTCCATTCAGAAGAGAATGTTGTTGTATAGATAATTGCAACAGTTCCTCATCTCCATTGTCCAATGACGTACCGTGTATTCGATCACATGATCCCTTACTGTTCATGGCTGGGAATCCTCCTCGAAATCACCCTCATCCACGGATTCCATTTTGATCAAGTTAATTCTCTCATATCGTCCTCCTCGTGGACAAGGGAAAATCTATAAGGTGCTCCTCTTTCCTCTGCCTCTGTCTCCTCTCATCTCTTGGGGATGGCTTTTGCCTATCCTTCTTTTTACTCTTCCTATTAGTTCTATCTTTCTGTTTATTGCCATCATTTTTTCTCGTTGTGCTCTCCTGGTTGTCGGTGGTTCCCTTATCCTTTTTGCGCTTGCCCTTGTCTTTTGGTTTTCTTGGTAATTGACCTGTGAACAAGGAAGGAAAGAATGACAGAGAGAGGGAGGAAGGGAGGGGGAGAGAGAGAGAGGGAGAGAGGGAGAGAGAGAGAGAGAGAGAGAGAGAGAGAGAGAGAGTGTGTGATAGAGAGAGAGAGAGAGAGAGAGAGAATGAGAATAATAATAATAATAATGATATTAATAATAATAATAATGATAATAATAATTACGATAATTACAATCATGATACTTATAATGATCACACAAATAAAGATAATAATAAAGACAAAATAACAACGATAATATTTATGATGATCATACTACTACTTCTACTTCTTCTGCTATTACTTTTATTTCTACTACTTCTAATAATAATAATGATCATCATCATCATCAACCCTATCATTAACTTCACTATCATCAGCACCACCATCATCAGCATCATTACTATTAAACGAAACGCGATCAGTCCTCCAAGTTGAAATTTACCTGGGCAATATCGTGGGTGCATGCGACACTTCTCTCCCTGTAAGAGCTCGGGGCACGGCTCGGCCCCCGGTGTAGGCCGGGCGATGACCTCACGATAACGACGATGCTCTCCCCATTTGAAACCACAGGTCTGGCCTTTCTTTATGCAAGGACTCCATGGCGACCACGGTGAAACGGCGCAGTCGACTTCGAAAATAAAACAAAAAAACATACAAATGAATGAAATAGATATAGATGTATAGATATCATATTTTATAGGAATGATATTGCATCACATAAGATACAATGCGGATATCTATACAGAAAATTGCAATTTAGACAAAATTGAGGGATAATAATACAGATTGAACGAATTATTTTTACAACTTTCATTGTGGATTTCATTGGTGATGTTAATCCGAGGGATTTATTTCTCATTTTAATCATGTAAATGAGCACAAACAATAAATTTGTCATTGTATAGGGGTAGATTCATTAAAGATCATTCCATATATAAGTTTAAATGTCCAATTTAAACAGAACATCGTTGTATATAGGGCTGACAATAGGGAGCTTACCACCCGCACATCCTATTTCAAAATCTCATTTTATCTCACCTTTGACTTCGCATTGTGACGTCATCTCATTAACATACATGCTCTCTGGACACTGGAGGACGCACTTCCCGTAGAGCCCCACATATGGCGGCTGGCATCGAGAGCAAAAGGTCCGACTGTAACACGTATCACAGTTCTCTATTCTACATCCTAAGAACAAAGAAAACAGAAAGGGGGAAAGAATAAGGATTAAAAAGATGTTTAAAACCAATATTAAAATGGGAGGAGTTGGTTAGAATCCAGGGTGCATTGACGAAAACAAGGCACTGTTTGCCGTTAGATAAATCAATGTAATTATAATTAGGGATATTTAAAGCAAAAACTCTTGGGGCCGAACTACGATATACACTATTGGTGGTTCCAGCATTATGATCGACGAGAATGGCCAAAATACGAGTTCAACATATGTGATAAGCAAGATATATATCTTTTAGTATCAGAGTAGCCTATAATCTAGGCGGAGTGCCGAGCTTTTTTCTTTGCTGCTAGACTAACCTTAAGCAGAACGTCTGATACGGCGAGACTACGAACCGTGAGCTTCGCGACTCACGGTTCGTAGTCTCGCCGTATCAGACGTTCTGCTTAAGGTTAGTCTAGCAGCAAAGAAAAAAGCTCGGCACTCCGCCTAGATTATAGGCTAGTATCAGAGAGGTGATGACGAAAAAATAAACGGATTAAAAATACGGTTCCCACAAATGAAATAAAAAAGAGAAGAGAAGTAAGAACGAATGGAAGAATGGAAGAAAGAAATAAAGAAAGAGGGAAACAATAATATACAGTGACATTGATAAATTGACGGGAACAAACACATAAAAAGGAAGTCAAGAACAACGTATATCTTGTTTATTTCAGTATAAGATCAAGCTTCTATTTCCGAAACTTGATAGTTTTCAAGACCAACTAGCATCGTATGAATACTGGACACCATTTCACAAAACCTCCAGAAGTACAAGTTCATCGACATCCCATTGATTCTCGGGGTAAAGTTAATACACGCATTTCATTGGGTTGGTGGCAAACTTGGACGGCAGCGTTTCGTGAAACGTGGGTACACTGGCAGCTACGTTCATCAGCACTTGATTGTAAAAGTGATGATTAGAGCAATAGCGCCCTCACTAGATGTCCATTGTCATGGTGCTGTTTGTCACTGTGTAACTGGTTTGCTTTGCGTGAAAATGTTTAACATGTTCGGATGGACCGTTGTTAAGATTATTATGTCTGATTTATCTTGTTCTATTTCATATCATAATGTTATAATCATAATTGAGAGGTACAATTTGATTTAAACTTAAATTATAATGATTGACAACACACTACTCTTCACTATTTATTTTTTTATATATTTCGAATGTGATATTGTTCAGCATTGGCAGATATAGGAGTGGGCACCACCACCCCCTTCTTTTCAAACCCAAATGTGCTTTTCATGACACACAAAAATGTCCCAATATTTTGTTTTGTTTAAACCCCTTTAAATCCTAAACATACAGTTGTAACATTCACCACTGGATGAACACCCCCCCCCCCCCCCTTTAACATTTCCTTTCGTGTTTTTGTTTTTGATTGTTATAAATAGATTATACATCAGAAGTTGCAGAAAGAAAGAAATAAGAAGTTATTAACTGTGGAATGAACGTATGAATTAAAACTTACTTGAGCAGCGATGGTAGTCGCCGGCACTGTTGGGATAGAAGCCGACAGGACAGGCGTGGGTGCATAGCCCCACCTGCTTCATCCCGCTGCGGTGTAGAAGGAACAGGTACCTTGGTTTGCATGTTATACAGCCATTGTAGACAGAACATGTGCTGCAACCGAGCGGACAGCCTGTCGAAAAGAAAGAGAGATATAAAGAAATGTTTTGATTTGTTAATGAGATTTAAATCGTTTTATTGATTTTACGCACAAACTATTCATGCTATTTCAATATTCATGTATGACTTCGTGTTGGAAAACGTTTAATAACAGTAATACTTCTGGTCCTGAAAATGCAGAAAAAGAACTTCCATCACTGACAACTATCTTTTGTAGAATGACAGAAGTGTTACAATTGGTGACAACAGGAATTCAAAGGTGAGAGAATAGAAATGTATATCTGGAGAGGTTGACAAAATTAAAAGTGATAAGGAAATTAAAAAAAAAGGATAAGATGGGTTGAAATAGTATTGGTGCTAGGGTAAAAAGAGACAGACAATTTGAGAAAAAGGGAAGGAAAATGAGATGGAGAAGGAATAGAAGAACGAGACAAGCAGATATAAATAAAGGGAGAGAAGAGAAGAGACATGGTAGGTATACAGGTGAGAGACAGGTAGATAGATGGACATACATATATATTTATAGAGAGAGAGAGAGAGAGAGGGAGAGGGAGAGAGAGAGAAAGAGAGAGGGAGAGAGTGGGAGACGGAGAGAGAGAGAGAGAGAGAGAGAGAGAGAGAGAGAGAGAGAAAGAGAGAGAGAGAGAGAGAGAGAGAGGGAGAGGGGGGGGGGGGAGGGGTGAGAAAGAGAGAGAGAGAGAGAGAGAGAGAGAGAGAGAGAGAGAGAGAGGGGGGGGGGGGCATTTTTCGGTAGAGGAGGCATGAATCGGTCCGCTCCAAGTAAATTCATCTCAAAAGCGATGACCGTTAAAATAATTCATCAATGTAATGGAATTTTGCACATTGGTGGGAAAATAGTGCGACAATTGCGTTTTTATTACAGTCCTACGACCAAAAGATCTACCACACAATAGCAGGAAAAAGCGTTACAATGCATTGAGTAAAGCAAGCATCTAGCAAATAAATATTCAAATACAGACAATCATTAAAGGCGGGTAATACCGATGATGCACTTGCTGCGATATCTCTGATAACAAGCTCTTCCAAACACTTTCACTTGTTCGTTGTACGTAATATGGACTATAAATATACTTTATACCATCTATACGGGGACACCTCTTTGAAAAATAAAGAAATATTTTGTAGTATTTTAAAACCATGTTCATATCCTCAAGATTGGGGAGAAAACTGTCTCTTTAATTCGGTTTTCTCTGTTTTTGGGTGGTCTATCCTTTTCGATTGTGTCTCATATTCACGATGAGGACAAGGGGAACATAATAAGAAATATGAAAGATGAGACTATATAGGGGGAAAATGGATAAGAGGACCAAAGAACATATTAACACAATTGAGAATATAGTGGAACAAAATTACAAGGAACTCCAAATGGTTCTTCCTCATTCTGATTAAAAGAAAAGGTTACGAAAAAGAATGAAACAAAAGATAAATAATTGCAATCCAATTTTTTAATAAAAATACTATACACATCTACGTAGGAAGAAAAGAACGTCAAACAAGAAACCCTTGAAAATTCATTTTTACACAAATTAACGTTATATCGACTGGAATGTATTCTAAACGACAGGACTTACTAGCATTAATAACATTTTTGGGGGACATAAATTATACATTTCCTAAAATAAATGATAAGGTAAGATTTATTTGGTAAACATTAATTTTGTCATGTCCTCGGTATACAAAATGTTATTATTGTGTAAAGTATGATTTATGTAATAGTATAACAATAAGCGCTTATTACAATCATTAAGCGCTTCCAAACTTGGAGATTGGACATTAGTGCCGCGGCGGGTCTCGAACCGCGGACCTTGTGATCGACAGTAGGAACTTTTAGATTTGCCGAACGACAACGTGGATTGCTACGATCGACGTCCTTTTAATGCACTGCCTTGAATGAACGTCACACGCATCAGTCCACGCAAGTCTAAAAGTCCCTAGTCCGGCGACTTAACCACTCTACCACGGCACCTCTAGGATATGCATATGAATGATGTATGATAAATTTAATACAATAACTTTCGAGACCATAGATCCCCTTTTCCTTCTTGATTTTGCTACTTCCAGTCGGCAGGTCTTCAACCTTTTAATACCTCGATTCACTTTATGAGCATCTTCGAGTCTGCCGAGAGACAGAAAATACTTTCTCTTACATTCTTGCTATTGTGGGCTTTCTTTCATTTCCTTTGGCCCTTTCACCATTAATGAGTTTTCAGATTAAACTCCCACAAAAGATGGTAAATACATTTTTCTATAAAGACACCTTAAACGCTTTATGATCCCTTAGAGATTCCAAACGTCAAATTAAGAAAGACGAACAAAACAGGGAAAAGACGTCGTATTCCCCAAACTCAACCACAGACCAAAGTGTTTGACAATCTTTGATTTGAAAATGCTCAGTCTGATAAATGCACCTTTGTAGAGAAAATTGATCATTATACCCCCGATCTGTATATTTTCTTAAAGGCATAATAGTTTATTGTGCGCATCTTGAAAGGCATGTTTCTATGAGAGAAATGGATTAGGCCAAGCTGCGGTATTTAAAATGTCACAGTATCATCTACGGTGATACGGCTTAGCCTTTCTTTCCGCGATAATAGCTACTCTCCTTGTCTCATTATGCACTTAATGAGAAAATTACAGGGTTGCAAAATAGTTTTAAAGCTTTTTCTTTGTCCGCTTTATCGTGGTTGGAGAGAGTC
Organism: Strongylocentrotus droebachiensis; assembly: GCA_035222895.1. Taxonomy (NCBI): domain Eukaryota; kingdom Metazoa; phylum Echinodermata; class Echinoidea; order Camarodonta; family Strongylocentrotidae; genus Strongylocentrotus; species Strongylocentrotus droebachiensis. Next base: position 99,624 of record JAVYIG010002196.1, read on the forward strand.
TGCTTTAGGAGACACATCATTTGGTGAATGTTCTGTAGTCTTTATTGTAGTGACAAAGAAGTATAGTAAATCCTAAGGGATATAGCCAGTGCTATCGGCATGCACACTTTCCACTAAAGTACAAGATTATTTCTCGTATCTGTGTCATGTCTTTACTCCTTGTAAGATATTGAATATCTTGAAATGACAAAATTGTTTGGGATGGGGGTTCTACACTAAACCATGATAGAACAATGGTTATCTTTCAGTTCATTCTTTAAAAACAAATCACCCATGGAACTAATAGCGTCTTTTAGAAGTAAACCTAGCACGAAATTAATGTTCTATTAACGTTTTAACGTCCTCAATAATTCGTGTTTAATGCCGTCTTTAGAGCGTCGTGTATCTGCCGGCCAGTTATAACGGAAAATTTGTTAAAGTCAGCATACCTGAGCACAGAAAGATTTGTTTCTGATAATCGAAAAAAATTAACATAAATGCCATTTGCCCAGTTGTTATCACTACCCTAGAAATATTGATAGGTAAATATGCTCTGTAAAATATGACAAAAGTGAAAACTAAATGTTAATTTAAATTGGAATGAACTCAATATTGCAATGAAAGGGCGGCGGTTCGCGAAAGTAGCAAATTACCCATTTACATTGAATCAACACAGGACCAGGCATCAGCACTATACAGGCACGGATATTGCATCACACACAAACAATGCTTTCCCGAGTTTGATGACGCATTCTCTCTTTACAAATACCATACATTATGACAATTATCATAACAATCATTGTCCCTCTTCAATTTCGTTCTACTTGTATTCTCTGGTCGATTGGTCCCACTTATATCCTTCCTTGTTAGTCCCTCCCTATACCACAAGGCCAAACTTATCAAACTATTGCCTCATCTCAAGACAGTCACATCTATCATTCTTGGATCGAACCTTGAAAGGGTAAAGATGGGCTTTCATCTCTGTTCATGATTGACATAATTATACCTTCCTCCAGATCCCAAAGCTTTTTTATAAAAAGAAAATGCGAAAATCACAACTCTACAAAAAATGCTAAAGACTGTTAATAGGTCCACTGGCGCAATTAAAGGTCCCAACATCGAGATGTTTAAGGAGTTAACAAAAAGATAACAGCAGCGTTTATTTTCTCTTAAATGATTCAATCATTACAAATAGGATTTTCACAAGCTATGAAACATCACTTTCCCTCATTACGATAAATACCCTAAATTCTTTTAGGAGGAGGGGGAGGGGGAGGGAAGGGGCGTGGGGAGGGTAGGTGGTGGTGGTAATAGAGCTAGGACTAATTATTGTCCGAGGGTCCATGTCTGGGGGAGGATAATGCGGATTCCAAAGGATCGTTAGCCGTTTCTATGTTTTATGTAAATCAAACAATCATGTGTGTACTCCATGATCACAATTTAACTTATCAAAGGGTAACAAAAACAACGAAACATGGAATGGAAGAGGGGGAAACGGATGAAGAAAAAGAAAAAGGATAATATGACCATCATTGGATGTGATCAGTAAAACCTCCTCCACGACCTGATACCACACCCCTCCCCCCTCAATCCACCCATAACCGGGCACATACTATGTCACTGATATTACATGATACAAGATGAGTCAATCTGGACGTTTTTTGCTTCGTTCATTGAAAAGTTCCTCTCGTTCATTTAGCTTCTCATCTCTACCCGAATCCAAATCAACTCCTAATTGTGCATTCCTAGGGTTTTATTTGCAAAAGAGCTTTAAACTTATGAAAGAAATCTTTTTCATACGCTGTCTCTATTATTATTCTTTACTCCTGTATACACCCCAGACATTCATCCCTGGTTATTTCCTTTGACACTAATTGGAAAATCAGTCAGACAAGTCTTGGAGAAAGTGTACTTATACTTGTTTACTTGTCTTCGTCTCTGCTTTTCTTCTTTTGCGGGTTTCATTCAGAATGGCTATATTGAAGAACCTAATGCTGTTTGTTTGCTTAATTCCTTTGTAGTCTCCCGTGTTCATCGTGATATTTTCTCGAAGCTAACGAACCCCTATTTTCTTTGATCCTCTTTGCTGGGTATCTTGTAAAGGATGTCATTCTTGTTTTTATTCAAATCAAAGGCCGTCGTCAAAAGTTGCTTCATTTGAAAGGTTTCCAATCGCTTACACTGTGCTTAGCAAGCATAATGCAATGGTGAATTGAGGGAAATTACATGCACAGGTACGTGTCGGGAACACGATTCCAGTAACTTCAGAAGCAGAACGATCAGGATTGTTATTTTGAAAGTTGTTTAGGCTCATAAACTAAGAAAATATATTTGAGCTCGATATACATGTAGTTATTCCATATTTATTTATATAACTGAGATTCTTTATTACTGTAGCACAGTCATAATATTTAAAGAAAAACTCTCTAATCCATCAATAGAAAAGTGAATCGGTAACATTGTTGAATGTTGATGATAAAAGTGCGTAATTTTTAAATGAAATGTTCCTTAATATATTTCTTCTACTATACCAACCTTCTAACATGCAAACATGCTTTTAAAAATATTTCAACATTTAAATGTTAAGAATTGGATATAGAGCCAATTAATTGCTTTGTGACGATTTCCATTCACCTACATTCTAATTTAATTGTAATAATACAGTTGGGAGAATTAAGGAATCGATCAGATCAGTTTTCCCAATTCTTATCATTATTAATGGTTTGTTTTTACTCAAACTTTCAGATTATCTTAATTGTACATCTAACATTGAAGTCACCATATCTTATCACCATTTTCTCGCATCTGAACAATGTTAACAAGCAGGGGCGTAAATTCGTACCGAGGAGTGGGGGGGGGGGGGGTGGGGGGGATGATCGGCGATAGCCATCACATACTACACGCCAGGCGCGTACGCAGGATTTTAACATTTATAAATCGGGCCGAAAATTTCGCAACGACTCAACTCAGCCGACCGCTGAATAAGCCGGGGGGGGGGGGGGGGGGGTGGTTAAGAGGACACTTTTTTTTTTTTTGGGGGGGGGGTCTCCAAAAAATCGCAACGACTCAGCCGACCGCTGAATAAGCATTCTTTTTCAGGGGGGGATGCAGGGGGGGGGGGATGATATCAGGGGGGGATGTTTGTACAGGCCATCCCCCCTACTTCAAGCCAGGGGGGGGGGGGATGCAGCCCCCCATCCCCCGGGATTTACGCACCTGTTAACAAGTCCCTTTAATCTAATAATAACCTCGCATATCTTGTAAATACTCGCATTTATATTTAAAAAAAAAAATGTTTAGCATTGTTGAGGACAATATCAGCTTATCATCCTGTAATTGCCGTCAGCATAATAGTGTCTAGTTAGTCATGATAGGATTCTGAACGCTCTATTGCAAAGCAAAGTTACGATATTTCGAAATCATGGATATTATTGTGCTTTTTTTTTTCTACTTCAATCTTTAAATCGTAACGATAATAATGAGACATTGAGTAACCTAGCATAGAGATCCAGTTGGAATAGTACAGCAATTGATATTAACGAAAACCTTTATACCAATACTGATACACTGTCTAAGACGCATGCAGATAGTTTATATATACATGTATATTTTATAGCTCAATTTGAATGTAATATAAGTCATATAATATTGAAGGCATAATCTTGGCAGCAAAGTATTTTTGATGGGGGGGGGGGGGGGGATAAGATGTCAATCTGGCAAGTTCTAAAATAATACGATTCATAGCCTTAATGTCAGAAATTAAGAAAACATGCTCAAAAAAAGGCACATCAATCCAAATTCCACATTTTCTGTCTAGTTTTAGGTAGCCTGCAGAAATATGGCATATGCACGAACGTGATTGGTCACATTAAACCACGTGACCAAGAATGTTGCGGAAGTATCGATAGGTCCATGCTAGTAAAAAACCGCTGCACTTGGCTGCCAACCACGTGACCAGCTGTTCGCCCTGTCTTGACGGGTACGAGGAGGGAGGGAGGAGGGGGCTAGTGGGCGTGCACCTGTTACGCCATCATCTGCGTTAATTTCGGGAATACAAGGGGACGGGCACGCCATGTGCAAGATCAATGCTTATCATATCACCTGTTCAAACTAGCATCCGCTCTTAGTCTGACGCTTCATCTTTATTTAAAGATAGCCTTAAGTTTGGACTAAAATTCAATCTTTCATGTAATTGTTCCCAACCGAACCGAGCAAAAATGGATTCTAAATATTTAACGCATTTAAAATATGTCGTTATACAACAATTAAACCAGAAGAGAAATTGAAGAAAAGACAAGCATCTACCCCCGAATAATGATATTTGTGTTTTTATCATATTCTTTGATTTGTGACTTTCAATACGTTTGGTATGTTTGCATATATTTTAAATTCATGGTCCAGATTACAAATCTTTTAAGAGTTTGACAAACGTAAATTAAGAAAAGGTATGTGGAATCAGTCAATTTCCTACAAAATATAGCATCATTACCACAACTCATCTTTAAATATAAATATCAAATACTTGTCATACAATTGCGGTGTGAACAAATCGGATAGATTAGTAGATTATGTTGTACCTAAGATTAATTCATTTGTGTAATGTGATTGTAATAGGAGCCATCAAAATGATCATAGAGTGACTCAATTTAGCTGAAAAATTCACTGCACATAATGGGATTACTCAAATTAATACTTGATGCAAAATTTTGCCAAATATACTTATATAGTAATCGATTTCATGGGAAACTGTGATCTTCTTCTAAATTGACTTTAACAAGATGAGAAATCCAAACAATTATTTTTGTCATCTTTACCAGACGGAAAACAGCTGAAAAGTTAGAATCAAACCTTCATGGCACATACACATTTTTCCATTTCTGTGTGCAGTGTATGCGGTTTCCAGCAATATTTCTTTCTTTCAATGTAAATGCATGGCCAGAACTCAACTATAAGTGTATACATGAGGTCTCGAGCATGATCCTGCAATTTTCTCGACAGACCATTGCAGCTCCGGTGACGTATGTGCCTTTATAGACCAGCTGTAGACAACAACAGGTACCTCGATATTACTGACAAATGACGAGAAACCTAAAATTGATTGGATTATTGAGCGGCGATTCATAGCTTACAAGTTTGCGTTCATATCACGGATGATTATGGGTTCTAATGTTATACAGGTGACGACATATTGCCGTAGTCATCGTAGGGAATCTTGTTGACCCTGGTGCGGACGAGTTATGAATCATCAGGGGGGGGGGGGGGATGGTTCACAAAGATTCTAAGTTGAACTTAACTCTAAGTTGGACTTAAAAGTTATGGACAGCCATTTGAGCCTTAAAATGAAATATATTCAAAAGCAGAAATTCAAGTATTTTATACTTTTTATAAATTCCACATCAAGAACATTAAATCTCCTTGATGAAAGAAAATATGAATGATTTGAATCACCATTTTGATGCCTTTTAAAATAACAAAATATTTTCATAAATGCTTACGGCTTTCCATAATTGTTAAGTCCAACTTAGGATCTTTGTGAAACACCCCCTGGTCTGCAGTGAAATTACAACGTAGACATGCACCTAACGTATTTATCATTCTGTGTACTAGCACGTGTAATATTGCAAAAAAAGGATGTTTGCAGAAAAGGTAGATGCAAAAAAGGGAATGAATGTCCGTTCAGAGCCAGAACGGAGTTATCTCTGTCTGAAGGTATATGAGTTAATGCCCTTCTTGCTCCAAACAGTAAGATTGTTTTGTTCTTAATAATTGTGCTCAATCTTAGAACATCCCGCTTTGTGAAACCAAATGGGCACACCTCTCGGATATATCGGATGAGATTCATCTTTCGACGATTTCTCCGACGATTATCGCCCTAGAATATTGTAGTTTTAAAATTGTAGTTTATAATCTTTAAAATCATAACTTTGACCGCGTGCTTTTAACCGCAGCATTCTTACTTTTAAAGCCACAATGTACTACTTAGAGCTACTTGCTCCCTCTATATAACAAACAATGCATTATCGATGACCATTGGTCCCCCATGATCCTCTTTTTCTTATGTTAATAGAGAGATGAGAGTCTTGTGCAGTGACCTTGCAGGGTAGTGTAATCCACCATGTTCACTAGTATTGATGGGCTTTAAAGAAAAACTTGCGCAGAGCTTTGAATAAGGTTAAACCGCATTGAGTTTCTGCCACTGTAATTTCCATGTAGATATTTAAACTCTGTCTCCAGTCGATAATATCTCCTGCGTAGATTAGCGCGTTATGATAGGCAGAAGTGAAAGGGTTAAATTCGATTGTTGCCGTCAGAATACATCACTCAACGCACCGGAAGTACACCCTTGCTCTTAAGCGCGTTCTCAATGACATCCCATCACCACTGCGCATCCGGGAGCCTGATCTAGGCTTTGGCTTATGGTTGTCCGCAGAGACAAGGATGACACGTACATTGGAGGGATGACGCTCACTGAGATCAAGTTCAGTCAAGGAGCGGTTCCATCAAGAGGAGTGGTTGAGGGGCTCAACCCCCCCCCCCGCCTCCACACATCAAAAAGTCGACCTGCAAGCCCCAATCCAAAATTTCTTAACTATAATAAATTTAAGCGAGGTACAGGTAGAAAATTAATGTAAGAACCCTCTAACCCCCAGCTCCCAAATGCCCCCCCCCCTCCCGAAAAAATATATACATACATAATTATTATAGAACAACTCTTGGACCAGCTTCCTGTCAAGATGGGATGGAGGTGTTTGAGATCGTCTCCCTTTCTAGTCCTTTTAAAGCTCAAGTTTCAGGAGCGAAGAACGGGGGGGGGGGGGGCAAAGATGGAAATTTTTCCCTGAAAAGCATGGCTCTTCAAATGCCTAAATATTTAAAATATGGCATGTAACAGCAGAACAATCGGGACGGATTTTTATGCCACATGTTTGTGTAGTCCAATATACATCTTTCTGTGTACAGTGTTTGTAACCTTACCAAGACTGGGCCAAATTTCTTATCATTTTGATGATTCTAGAACCTTGCAGTACACACCAATACTTATATGCTAGATGATCAACCTTTTCTAATCAATTCCACACCATTTCTTTCACAATGCAATCGCATGACCAGAACTCAACTTTATCTTTAGAGCACGTTGCTCCCATCTTGCGTTTCAAATCTATATAGCCGTTTTCGTAGTGTGTTAAAATGAATGTGGGATCTTGGTATTGCATACAGGGTGAAGGGAGGGGAGAGGGGGGGGGGGGGGGTACGCGTGGTTGATGTTGCTATGGGTTTATAGGCGCTTGTCGTTCAAATTTGAATATTTGCACCTTAACAAAAGTCAAAATCTATAGCCTATTCATACGGGATTTTCCTTGGATGAGGGCTGACTTGGGGAGGGGAGGGGGTCTAGTAGGTTGGCGCAAAACCTAACTCAGACACGATCAAAAGACTGGCAAAAGGTTGGCTGCACAAGACAGTCCCTTAATTAGTCGCCCTCCTCCTGGCTACGCCACTGGAAGCACATGGCAATGGTGACAAAAGAAGGGTGGGTCGGATTACACCTATTACTCAATACCCATTACCCTAGTGTGCCGTTTAGGATAAGTTCAATTTGTTACCTCAAACTCAAAGTATGAGTCCAATGTAACTGGATATATTACCCTATATTGAATCGACATAACCTCCCGCAACAGGTACCATCTTCAATTTGTAAGTCGGGTTTTTATTGCTTCCTAAATAATTTTGCAGGAAATACAAATATGGTGTTTAAAATTGTTCACTGGTGTAAAATATGAAGCACTCCTGTATCCTATTTCAGAAGAAAACGACGTAAACTACTTTCAACCCGGGATCGCGATAAGATGCCACTTCTTATTCCCGCTGATGAGGGAGATGTTAAACTTTTGGCAATATAAACGAGAGAGAGATGGAGAGAGAGAGAGAGAGAAAGATAGATAGAGAAAGAGAGAGAGAGAGAGAGAGAGGGGGGGAGAGAGAGAGGGAGAGAGAGAGAGAGAGAGAGAGAGAGAGAGAGAGAGAGAGGGGAGGGGAGGGGGGGGGGGGAGAAGGTCTGAAGGTGCATAAAACCTAGTACCGGGATAACTTGCCCACTCTTATTCCCTCTGATATTAAGCAAGATGCCACACTTCTCGTTTAATACAGCAAATGCAAAGAGTTGCCACTCCGAATACTGAACACATTTGCTATGTTATTGTTTATAGAAGGCCTCTTTTCCGCTGCACACATGGCGTAATTTCGATTGCGTCATCATCTGCGCCAATTAATCCCCTTAAGGAGACCGCGCTATTTGCTGACGCAGTCTTACGCTAATGGATGGTCTTTCGTTACATTCCGAAGAGTAATTGCTCATCGCATAATAGCGCCAGCGATCTGTTTGCATTAAAAAAAAATGTGATTCGATGGTACCTAAATTATCATTGAATTGATTTGAATACGAGAGGGTAACACGGGCCCGTTGATTATTCCTATTTAAAAAAAATCCAAAACAAGGTCATACATGCTGTAGGCCGATATCTGGATTAATAATAACAGTAATAATAATGGTGGCTTCTTATATAGCGCACATGTCCGTCATGTTGTGACGCTCCTGGCGCTGCCCCGATTATTACCCTGGCTTAAGCAAGGCAGCCACTGCGGCGCTCTAGCATTTCAATTTCAAGGAATTAATTCCTGCCAGGTACCCATTCAGACCACCTGGGTTAAGTGTGGCAAATGTAGATCAATGTCTTGCCAAAGGACATTAGTGCCGCGGTGGGACTCGAACCGCGGACCTTAAGATCGACAGTCCGTCGACGTATCCACTCGACCACGACACCACGATTAGAAAGCCTTATTCGGTCTCGATAAATTCCGGATAAAAGAAGATATATTATACAGGCAGGTGAAGCGACGAATATTTAGGGCTTCAATACTACACCATATCGCAGACACTGATAACACGTAGGGCCGTGCATGCATCTCAGATTTGTAAAACTGGAAACATTGTTAAACAATGCCTTTAAACATGGTTGAAGGAAACCTGAGTCTTTAAAGTGACTCGGTAACATTGTTGAAAGCTGATGAAAAAATTGTGTAATTTGTGTATGACATGCTACTTAATATATTCCTTCTACTGGACTTACCCTCAAACTCTCAAACCACAAAGATATGTATGGTTTTCTTTGAAGGCGTCACTGTGCAACACCCTCTCACAGTGATTAACAGTAAATTCTCCCAACCATTTTTGAATTTTCCCAACCGTTTTTCCTTGAAAATAAGACAAAGGACAGGCTTAAACAAATATTTCAATTCTCAATGTCTGGGATGGTATATAGAGCTCATTCATTGCTTTGTGACGATTTACATTCACCTAAAATATAATTAAATTGTAATAATATAGTTGGGAGAATTAAGGAATCGATCATATCAGTTTTTCCCAATTGGTATCGTTACTAATGGTCCGTTTTCACTCAAACTTTCAGATTATCTTTAACATCTAGCGTTGAAGTCACTACCTTAGCACCATTTTCTCTCATCTGGACAATGTTACCAGGTCCCTTTAAAGCAGTTTGGCAGAAAATGGGTTGTCTCCATCAGGCGTCAAAGCACAAGGGAACATCCCATTTCCATACAGGGGGGTTTCTCTGCCCCGCCCAACTATCCGCAGGGGCCAGGGATATTGATATATCCGTTGAACCCTTATCATGTTTAGAATGGAACATCATAAACGCCATTCTCCAGGCATTAACGATGTCTGCACCAGATTTTGTAGACGAAGCACCGAGACGATGGGGTCGTCTTTTTTTTTTTTTTTTTACCCATCAGACATAAAACATTCTCAAGAGTCTCGCAATGTTCTTGGGACTTAAATAAGCGTTTACACAGTGTTTACGCCCCAAAAAGTAAAGAACTTTTCGTGTTAAAGCGGTATTCTGCACAAGCGAAACTGTCATGTCTTAACCCTATCCCTTGCCAAACATACATGTACTCATATGTTTTTTAATTGGACAAATAAATTGATAAAATGATCACCATGCAATAGCCCGGATATTTTTAGTGAATAAAGAAATGAAGTAAATAAATAAATAATAATAATCAAACAAAAAATAAATATTGAAAAACACACAACAACAACACAAAGCAGTACAGCACAAAAAACAACAACAATAAATAAAAAAAAAAAAACATGCTCGTAGGCCGATATTCTTGTAATCAACTGAATAATAAATAAATGGGTAGATAATCTGATATATTTTTTGATCAAAGGGGGTGGGGTTGGCTAAAAAAAAGGCTGTATGTGGGCTTTAAAACAAAACTCCTTCCCATTTTCCTCCTGGGTACTGCTATTACAGTCCCAGGCTTCAAACTTTGTGTGGTATTTTGGCAAACTTAATTTCTTTCTCAAATACAATTAATCTTTAAACTATGGCGCATCTCGAACTTGGATCGCATCCATGGTTCGATTTTTGATCTTCAGCTCCGAACCCCTACTTCTTTCAATTTTCCTTTTTGTTTATTTCAGAGGGTAATCTGCTTTTAAAGTTGGCTTTTCCTATAATGCATTTTGAAGTCGTTATACATGTATTCGGGAAACACATCTAGTGAAGACATGAATGATCATGAAGTACCACAAGCGTCTCTGCTTTAAAGCATGATTACAATTATGTTTATTTTATAGTTTAAACAAAAAATGTAACCACTTTGAGATGCCCATGTAATATACATTGAAAACTGCCGATCGTCTATTTTTCTCTGAAATTAAAGTAGATTTCTTAATGTAAGCTATTAAGTGTTGGTGATTGCCTATATTTCAAACGGAGGACAAGCATGATATTGTGTGGCACATCGTATCGACAACGGGAGAATATATATCTCAATCATTATACAACTAGTCTTTAATCGGATTAATCCAACAGGAACAAAAAATGTATAAACATGCCCTGATTGTAAATTACATTACAACTCAAACAAATATCTTTAAATTCAACAAAATGTAAAGTTGTTTTGATGTACAAGTATTTGAGTATTGATTTATGAATTTAGCTGATCGAACTACTAAAGGAAACATGATGAAACTTTAAGCCAGAAACCTTTATGAAACGAAATTCTATTTATGCTATGTCATTCTTGTCCCAGCTCCATGCGTTGTGTTGTCACGAGGGAGTCGCCCCCATAGTACAGGTACACACTCGGATTAGGCTACATACCAAGACCAGATGTCAATCGAATTAGAGCCAGTATCTTTCATAAACCAACTGGTTATACTTATGATTATAAATAGTTCAGTTATTGGTAAATTTTAACAAAGTATCCTTTAATAAAAATCAGATTATTCCACCTTGTTATTGTATATGAATATATGGATAAAGTGTACAAGTAGAAACGACAGCCACAAATGAATAAATGTCTGAAGTAAGCAAACTATGTTGTAATGTAGTATGACAGGGCAGTCGACATTGAAAAGTTCATATTGAATATTAGTGTGCCATTTTAATTTTCAATGACGTATAAATATGCAACCTGCAGAACCGAATTGCTGATCGAAAGACGTTGAAGGTGAGCAATGCTAAAAAACGTATACCAGTCCAGGTATAGACTGAAATATTTTCTCTTTTAAATTGGAAATCATCTCCAATTTCTTGCTTTATTATGTGTTCATTTGTTCATTTGATTGCAACCCCTTTCTTTCCACCTAATAAAATGGTTGATTTTAGATGTTTTTAATTATTGTCACTTTATGTTTATCTGAATAGAAGAAAATGAGCTGCTAAAAGGAGATCAAATGATAACATTTTGGTTGACACCATTGTCTGAGTAGCACGGTGTATAAAGGAATCATGTAACTATGTTTGTCACAATTTTATAGGTATAGGTCCACATGAAGAGCATTTGACAGTTAACCACATTTGTATAAGTAATCTGTGATTTTTCATTTGGGATGTACAATACCAGAAAGTTTATCACACGTTTTATTTATTTTAAAAGGTACAATTGAGATGAAAATACGGAGCCATTGATCTGAATTATAATGACATGAAGCCTTTACTCGGCACTGTATCAATACCAGATTACTTCCTAATACGTCAATATTACAGTATAAACGTCAGTTCAAATTTACTTTTAAAGGGTTGTCCCACCCAAGTAAACTTGTCAACATCCAGATGCTAATACTATACACAAACGTGACGTCATCACAAAGCATATTGTGTCAAAGAGTTATAAAATACACCACTTTTAAAGTTGATAAGGTTTTTTGTGATGTCATCCTAGGGCAAGATAATTAAAGAAAGTGATCGGCTTTTCAAATGATATTACTGATTTTGCATGATGTTGAGAATGAAGTAAAAACGATCAGAATTTATTCTACAGTGCATGGGATATACGTTTAAATATTGGTTTAACTCAATAAAGTTATAATGAGTAAACAGTCGTATTTCCTTATACAAATAAAATATAAATACATGATTTAGATATTGTTGATATATTGTGTGATAAGTTTCTCAACCGCTCTGAATCACTATACATACAAACGTTTGGAGAAAAAAAATAAATCTAAAAACATATTTGAAATGGTGCTGTATGATCATGATGATAAACAAAAACTGCTGCAATTCCATCTCTCATCCCCCTCTCTCTCTCTCTCTCTCGTTTTCTTTTTCTTCTCCTCCCCCTCCTCTCTTTGTCTGTCTGTTCGTCTCTCTATCTTTCTCTCTCTCTCTGTATGTTTGTCTGCCTCTCTCTCTCTCTCTCTCTCTCTCTCCCCTAATACATATACATGTATGATATAATTTTTAAATAATTCAGGATATATCACAGAGACAAGTACACCACTATATCAACCCCTTACTATCTTTTCAATAAACTGATAAACTATATCAACGGAACGACAGCGGATTTGAAAAAAGAGATCAAA
>JAVYIG010002196.1:117500-150000 GCA_035222895.1 Strongylocentrotus droebachiensis
TCTTATCTGAGTCATCTCTGTATGGCTTACATTTATCATGTATATCAACTTTAATACGAAGCGATAGGTTCCGAAAAGAAAAAGGGGCATTGTTAGATGTTTGTTCTTCACATCCACGTGTTCTTTCTTAGTTTTGCTTTCCCCTCCCATTTCACTCGTTCCGTCTTGTACTCTTACTTTATCTTTCTTTTCTTCCACTGTTTTCCTCTCTCGCTCATTTTCACCAGCTCTCTCTCTTCATTAAAGGTGGATGAGCCAATGACATCAACAACAAAAACAACTCCAACAAGAGTTAAAAGATTTAAAAAAACACATCAAAACAAAAAAAGAATAATAATATACGAACAAACTAACACATTCACTGTTGTCGCATAGAAGATGGGTGAAGATGTGTGCTCGAGAATCCAGCTGTTTACCGTTGTCGTTAAACGTAACATTGAAAAGGCCATGGTAATATTTTAGTAAACTACATGTCAGTGCCATCATAATTGTCAATTGAACTCTCACTGTTCAAGATAGGCCTATGACTATTTGTTTTAGTATGATTTCACTAACTTTCTTCTTTATTCGTGTCATTAAAACACATACCGTGAATATACTGCTTAAAACTAATGAAATAAAATAAACTATATCAGCAAAAATTAGCATTTAACAATTATCATAACGCGAAGTTACCGTTGAGTGTTGATTCTTCATTTGAATTAATCCATCTACTAAGCTTAATTTTGGGCGATAATTTTGTTGTTGTTGCTTTACTAACTTTCTCATTTGGATCAAATATTTTTTGTTATGCGTGTTTTATCGTTGTTTGATACTTGATATAATTGATGTTTTAGAACTATACATTAAGCTTTGCACATTATTATTTAACAAAATACCGTATACACACGGGCATTGGTACACGTATTCAAGTAGGCAGCTAGGGCTTAGACAGGTCATAATCATATTCAGGCCAAAATATTGCAGTCTAACTGACCGAGAACAAATGTTAGCTCATTTATTTCCCAACCGGGAATAGCCCGCGGCTATTTGGGCGTGGCAAACAATTATTTTTCGATGACTAATGAAATGTAATGGCAACATCACAACCCATTTTTCTAAATAATTTTTCATTTGTGGGGGTCCACGTGGGAATATGGTATGAATAAGAATTGCAATTTTGTCGTCTTTATTTTGCCATTTCTCGTACAAATCTGTTCAGGTTATTGCCCAATTCCTGTGGCGAAATTTACATCAGATGCCGAAAGAGAGAGGTTGGGCAGCTAGGTTTCATTTCACGAGACGTAAAAATATGAAACGAATAGGTACTGAGGTAGTCAAGAGGGTTTTTGTTTTATAGAACAAATATGAACTTGGATTCCTATTTGGGTAAACATAACTGTATGATCTTGATCAAGAAGTTTGTAAAAGGCATGGGAATAATGAATGCGATATGTTATTTCCGGAAGTAAAAGCGTCACTTGTGAGAAGGAGGGGGGGGGGGGGGGGGAGGAGGCGGAAGGAGCCACACCCAATTCACATTTCTCTTAGCACATTTTATCGGGAATCCCCCCTTCGCAGTTTGTATGAAAGTCCAACGAAATGTTAATCTTGCTTATTGCAATAAACAGAAAAAAGGTTAAATTGTCATAGATTTTATTCCGATATCCTCTCCGGCTATTCAAAATGGTCCACCCTTCCACGTCTTTATTGTCGTATTGAACTATTTCTCGTGCAATCTATAGCAAATATTTACATCAACAGGAAAAGGGAGAATAATAAGGGGAATAATAATAATAATAATAATAATAGTGGGTTCTTGTATAGCGCTCATGTCAGTCAGATTTGACCCTCCTGGCGCTCCCGATTATTACCCTGGCTTTAGCACGGCTGCCATACGGCGCTCCAGCATTTCAAGGAATAAATTCCTACTAGGTACCCATTTACTTCACCTGGGTGGATTGTGCCAAATGTAGATCAATGTCTTGCCAAAGGACATTAGTGCGGCGGCGGGACTCGAACGGCGGACCTTGTGATCGACAGTCCGGCGACGTATCCACTCGGCCACAACACCTCTAAAATTGCTTAGGAGCTGCTATGTTATGCATAATTGCATATATATAATAGCTAACTATTTCGCCATCACTTCCAGGGGAACATGGATGCAAAAACTGATAGAGGATCAACTGAGGTGAATCGGAAATCATTTTGGCATTGAAACATTCCCCTTATAATGTTGGTAATTAGTGCCTGATTAGTACAGATAATCGACTAATGTCTACCGCATGTTGCACCCCTTCCGTACAATTATGAGGACAGCAATGCCCCCCGTTTCCACGTTGTATAAAGTTCATGCAGGAGCGGGTGCCCACGTGTTCAGAGTTGATGTGTATATTATGAAACAACACATTGGCAAGACATTGATCTACATTTGCCACACTCAACCCAGGTGATATTAATGGGTATACCTGGCAGGAATTAATTCCTTGAAATGCTATAGGGCGCCGTAATGACAGCCATGCTAAAGCCAGTGGTAATAATCGGGAGTGCCAGGAGTGTCAAGTCTGACAGACATAAGCGCTATTCAAGAACCCACTATTGTTATTATCATTATTGATGCCTCAAGGTATACCACAACTTCTCCACGTGTTTTTTGTGTGCCTCATTATTTTCTATCATAATCTTGATATTGTTTTATTCACAAAAGATTTTAAATTAATTTGATTAAAGATTTTATGAAGAACACCTCTGAATTATGTATATCATCTAATCTCTATTTTTTTAAATACAAAAGTAGGTACCCATAAATATTGTCATTTTGTTTGCCTCTTTTTTATTTTATCAAACTGTGTTTTCAATCGAAGACCAATGCTGTGTAACAACAAAAACATACCAAAGGCGCGACCAAAAATATATCAACCATACAAACAAACAAACATAGACTAATATACAATGGGGGGGGGGGGGGGGGGGGAGATAGCCACAATTCTTAAGTTCATTATGCATAATGTTTTCGAGTACGAGCTGTGTACATGTAGTCTGCGATAAGCGTAAACAAGATGTAATCCAGTCTACTCTAGGATCACATCCGGATGCACACCGGGGTAGTAATCAAATGTGAATTGGGGTGCTAAGCGTATTTGGACACGGGTCATCCAAGGACACCGGATAACTATGGGCGTAGGGTACCTGTCCGCACCCGTTTACTCCGCGCTAAGTATCTGGGACCAACCTTTTCCCCTTCTCATTCGTTCCTGGTCTCCATCCAAACTTTTTAGAAGGAAAAGAGCCCTTTTATAGTCAAAGCATTTAATATATCGGGGAAGTTGTCTCTTTTCTGCCTATTATTATTATAGCAGAAAAAAATATATGAATGTCATGATCATGTATTTGCCCCCCCCCCCCCCAATTCAGCAAGGGAATTGGACCGGTTGAACACCTGAACAAATTAACCATGGAAGTTTAACACCCAGAAATGTCTGACAACGTGTACTGTTTTAAGAATTCCTGGCTTATCTCGACTAATTTATCGGTTAAAGGTAATACAAAGTTTTGGGAAATTTTGAAAATTGGGTGGATAGTGAATCTTTACAATTTTGATATATTTATTAGCCCCTGTGAATGTATTATAAGCACTAAAAAAATTAGCCCCTAAAACACTTCTGTTTTCGAGAAAAGTTGAATATAAAAATTTACCGGTGCTCCCGGTAAATTTTGATAATTTTCAAATAGCGCCTTTGGCCGTGCAATGGTACAGTGTAGCTGCGACCATGAAAATCTCAGAATATGTAGTTGTGATATATAATTTCCAAAAGGGATTAGCTAATCGGTCGATTTTAGTCAAGAAACATTGTTTCGTAGCTACATTAATATCTTGACCTTGAGAGGGAGCTATACAACATAAAGAGTTTATTATTTATAATTTCATAACTTTAGACTCGATTTCAACCGCGACAACGATCAATGAATATTGTAGGAACGCATATGCTTCCAATATGTTAATTTGAACCAAATTCATGACCCCATACCAAAACTTTGTAATACCTTTAACATACCTGTTTCCTGTATTATACGTTAAAAGCTATCTTAGAGGCGAATAATAAAAAAAGGTTATATTTATATTATTGGCATATGGGTAGGGTTTACACAATTTAAACAGTTGGATTGTTCATTCGTAAATAATAAAGGTAATTTTGTTTGTAGAACGTAGAATAATACAAATATTTACATCAAATTCTTACCTTTACCTCTATGCTTCCCTTCCATCGTTGCGAGAAGTCCGCAGAAGAAAGTGATAGCGAATAAAAATCCTTCCGGTTCCATCTTTCCGGTGCTCTAAGAATTCCCTTTTTTCAAGTCAGGACTGTACTTCTTGAAGGCTATTCAAGAGAACTAATACTATAACAGGTCTAGTTTGTTGATGTTTTCCCTTTTACGGCTCCTTAGTTTCTTTGACCCAAGACGGTTGTAAACAAGAACAACAAAAAAGCACTTGTCAGTTTTCCTTGCTTCCTGGATGTATACTGTAAGCCATACAAAGGTGGAAGTCATTTATCTGCTTTGTTTTCGTCAACACACTTGTACACCGCCAAGAAAACATGGTTTAAGACTTCACAGGATTTGAATTTCTCATTGGTTGTTTAATCGATGAAATAACATAGTCGGTGATGCATTGCAACTTTTAGAATAGTTCAGTTCGTTACAAGCAAGACGTTCTTGTTATAATTCAAAGTACATGAACTGGAAACGGAGTGGCAGAAAGTGTCCTTCGATAGTCATTTATTTAGAAATAAAGGAATAGTTACGCTCACTTACGCTCCATCACTTAAAAACAGAAAATGTTTTCAGCCTGTATTTTCCAAGATGTATGTCGACAGCGGATTGTTTTTGTATCCCGTCAATAGATGCAGCGGAGTTAAACCATGGAGCTATAACGGATCGGTTGTTTTTGCTAGTAATTGGGCTTCTCTTTGCTACGAACAGACCATCTATTGTTGCACTTAATGTCATTGAGAAGACACATTAAACATACCTCCCATTCTTGTTGTTTTTATCGCCTTTTACCGCATTTTACGATATCTCCAGTCTCCTTTCCATCAAAGACGTGGGCAGCCGTGAGTTCGAATTTCTTAAGACTTGAAAGGGGGCGATGGATTACGCGTCGAGTGATTGTGTAGCATGTAAACGTCTCGTTGGGTGACTTTTGTTCGCGATCGAATCGCGATAGTGTTCTAACGAAAAGTGGTTGTGATTGCTAAATGTCGTCTGCTGGGGAATTCATTCTCTCTCACACCATGGTACAATCTTTCTTGATGGGTAAGGAATCGCGTCCAAGTCTCTTATTTTCTACGAAATAAGATCTAGAGAATTAAGACTAATGAGCGTATAATGATATCGAAGGAAGCTGTCTTTATAGATGCTCAGGATAAAAGTATCTACAAGTATTCTGATTTCGAAATATTTCCTTTTTGCGATTATAACTACTAAATATTCAGACCAGAATTTAAAAATAAAAATGTGTTGTTGACTCCAAAATGATCTCCAAGAAATGCGAAGTTCCCACAAACTCGGAAGCAAAAATATAATAGGCGCACTAACAAAAATACAAACAATTGAGTCTACTTCTTGAAAAGCGATAACTTGAGGTCCAACGTTCGGCATCCAACACTGCCACCTTCCACGAAAGTAGGTCCACTGTTTCTGATGACATTCGGTCAAATGATCCAGGCAGTAATAGTCATGTGGACGAGAGCTAGATCAACCGATGAATTTTACCAAGAACTGGTTCTGCAATCGGTATTTCATCACAACATATTAAGATCCTCCTAAGTAATTTGCATATTTAAATGACGACACTTCATAGAAAGAAAGTTCAAAATTGCGAAATGCTAAAGCTCGTCTCGTCTGAGGTTTGACTGTCGCCACTTTGGGCCTGTCGTCACTGAGTGATGCTCCTCCCCTAATAAACCCCACCAAAATGAGCTCCGTCGGTTTGGTGATGACCAAGAAAGAACAGGAACGAAGAAGAAGAAGCTTTCTTCGATTAACATCAAACATCCATACATGTGGAGGCACCTGATGAGAGGAATGACTGCCTTCCTTCCTTCCGCTAGGCGCAAACCACGATCAAGAACTTTGTAAATGTCGTCTGCAAAGAAATTGGCCAAGAACTCTCCAAGTGTAGCGAGCGAGGCGCAGTGCGCACGCGCAGTTTGCATGTCCAATTAGATCATTGATACACGTTGTGAAAAGTTGTTTAGAGATGATGTTTCATCGTCTGCTAGTTAAATCTTTTCTTGTAGGATGACAACGCGGGTCATGAGAAAATAGGTTTGCTCGTTTTGTCTTGGAATATAATTTTATCGGCTAATAGCACACAGTCTAAAAAGTGCTCGGACATAATGCTCCGGCGATAGTGTTCCGGGCTTTATTTCTTCTAATAATAGGGTTTCAATTGTTTTTATTTAGGTTTAGGGTTAGGATAGGGATAGTTTTAATTAGTTATAGTGTTTGGTCAACTTCAATGTTTGAAGTTAAGAATTGGTAGGTGAAGGATATCGTCCGCGGAGCAATTATTGTCACCAGAGCATAACAAATATCCTACCAGTTTGGAGGCATCTAAATGACACATAACCACGATAATCATGATAACCCTTGATATTTAATGCCAGTTTACGTCATTGTAGTCAATTACACGAGAAGAGGGCAACATTGCAAGACACAACTTGTTGATCACTATTGACATGATTTAGCAAATTGCCGGTTTTTTTTATTGGGTAAGACTGAGATTCAGTTTCCTCTCCTCTGTCCGAATTTCTCTTTTGTAATTTTACTTAACGCTATAATTACTTATCATTTGAAAACTTGTGTCCATCTTTTTTGCATTTTATTTTATTTTTAGTATTTCTGTTTTTTTTTCCGTGAAATATCTCGTTCGACGGTTTGCATTTTCACATAACTATTCCGTTTCCAAATCTGATTTGAACATTGATGAATACAGGCAATATGTTGATTTCCCTCCGATATGTTTCATTCAATAACATTTCAGGTAACGTTTCCCTCCGGAAGCACAATCTGAGAAACAGACAGGATGTATAGTTTGCAGTTCATTATTCTCAGTATCATTTTCTTGTAACACAACCATGCTAATATAACAAATATTGTTTATCGCTGAACAAAAAAAAAAGGATATCAATCTTCTATTTTGCCCTGGTGGCTCATGACCAAGCCTTGTCTGAGGCTCTCTGTGGACGGCTGATCATCAACCAGTTCAAGTGCTCGTCTTGACTGCCAGTGGTGTATATGCAGGAAAACATGGGGTACCTGTCCCCCATCGAGTGGTAAAAAAGGGGAGACGAGAGAAGCTGGAAAGGAAAAGGGGAGGGGGGGGGGAGAAAAAGAAATAGACGTCTGAGCCATCCCCATCCTTCCCTAATCGTTAGCCTTGTAAATTTTCGTTTCAATTTCCGAATAAAACCGATGCCCCCCCCCCCTCTCCCACCCATATCCCACCGCCCCCTCTCAATGACTGAACTCATGCTATTCAATTCTTGGCTGTCATCAACCGCCAATGAGTTACCAGCGATGAAGTACATCGCCTCGGGCCCTTCCTTGTCTTGGGCTCTGAAGGGGAAAAGAGGGGTAGGCTGCCGAAAAGTGTAGGGGCTGTGACTGCGTTCGGGCTTATCTCCTCGACTGAAACATCGGTTGACTCGGCGAGCATGAAGTCAGAGTTCGGAAGAGGGAAGATGAAAGCTGAACTGACAGAGAGTGGGGATTTGGAGAGTTTCGAAGCCCTAACTCAAGGCGACGTTTCTGCGTTGTGAGTCAAGCTAGCGAAGAAATTGAAATTCAAAACTGATTTGGCTCATCATGCAGATGTTCATCCCTTGCCCAATCTCGTATGAATTTAAAGCTCTGTTTTGAAAACCCATCCCCGCACAACTTAACGATGTAGCGACCTTTTCATTTGGTCCGCCCAAACCTTCCCATGGCTTGCATGATGCAGGTCGGAAAATAAATACATTTCTAAAGGCTGCTGCGCACGAAACGTCATCAACTAACGCAGGACTGCGTCAATGATTGTCGCGACCTGTGACGGGCTCTGGGAGAGCGTCAGAGCGATACAGAAACAAACAAGAAAAATAAAACAGCAACAGAAGGGAAAATGAATGGAAAATGGACACTTTAAAGGTATAGACCAGTTTTGGAAATGCCCCGCTCTCAAAAAATGAAATGGAATCTCTTATTACCAATCATGTGAACGAATGTGATACAAATTTTGCCCAGGAGCTACTTTCCTTCATAGGGCTTTATGAGCGTATGCAAAAGTACAAGCGAAATGAGGGCTCCTGTGCAACAGGCACTCTGATATATATCGTATATCAAATAAATATTTCACAGATCTGATTCTCTGGATCGAATTTATGGTCCATCGGTGAACCATTAGAGTTGTCCTTCGCGCCCTCGGCGAGATGTTTTGTAAATTGCCAAGACATCGCAGTGCTTCCGTCAATTTCCCTATAGTATCTCTGGCGCAATGTCTTTGGCACAGTCTTCACGCAAATTCACTTACACCATTAGGCTCCGGTCAGTTTGATACTCGTAAACGTGGTCATCTTTCCAAAATCAGAATAATCATCTTCACATGGTGATCATCTTTCCCGTTTAAAGGTTCCAGATCTTAATTGGTAACGGTTCCATGCTAATAAAGACCAGGGTGTGTTGGTGTCTACAAAAAAGTTGGTTATCACTTTCTTCCGCTTTTTCATTCTTCATCACAAGCATTACGTGAGAAGGTCCGGCGAGAAAGTTGAACGTTGACCATAATCAAATTAGCACTTTGCTAAAGAACCTCTATTTTGATCGCTCGTAACACCAGCCAAAACATATCATCACTAAAGCCAACATTAGAGGAAAAAACAACTGTGATAGTAAGAGAGCACGAACACATTAAAATTAAAAAAAAGAAAAGAAAATATAACCGTTAGACGTTATATAGATTTATCAATAGATACTTAAACATTCATAAGAGAAACAAGTAAACAAATCAGCAAATCAATTAACAGTTTTATTAATGATTTTTATTTTATAGAAATCTGGTCCATGCTTGTGAGAGGGAAAGAAAGAAAAGGAGGGTATATAAAGAAATAAAAAGACAGGGGTGAAGGGGAGGGAAGTATGAAGAGAGAGAGAGATGGGGGGAGAGAGAGTGGGAGAGGATAGGAATGGGAGAAGAAAATTGTGTGAGAGAGATAGAGAGAGAGAAAGAGAGAGAGAGAGAAGAAGAAGAGAGACGAGGAGACGAGGAGACAAAAAGAGAGAGAGAGAGAGAGAGAGAGAGAGAGAGAGGGAGGACGGGGGTATTATTAGTTCAGTCACAAAAGAGATTGATACACCGGTTACGTTTTGACAAGACCACAATAATAGCCGGCTCCACTCTAACCCCTTGAAGACAATTTCCAGACAAAAATCGCACTCAATAAAAAAAAACCTTCACATATAAGCTGTGAAATAAATCCCCTTTTACAAGCGTTATGTTTAAATTGCCGCACCGATTTGGACCACTCTTGCTACCTCTTATCCCCCTTCACAGAAATCTTTCTTCAAAGGAGTTTCTCCCCTTTTTTTGTCGGCGATAAACTGAAGACAACAAGGGGGGTATTTTCAACCATTATCCGGCTAAGCCCCTCTCCACGTAATGACACCAATTGTGAACAGTTAAAAACGCTATTTTCACCCAGAGGTCTCACTTCTTTTCAAAGTCATTTAACGGCGTACCTCTCAAGGGAGAGAAAGAAAAAAAAAGCATTCCCTTAACATTATCCAGCCTTAAAGGTAGGGTTGAGCTTACAGCTATTCAAAACAAAATATTTACAGTGGTTTTGCGTAATTAAAGAGATCTTCGTACATGTGCCCTTTTTGCTTGTTATACCTCTTTCTGTTTATATCATTACTATTTGCGTTTATTAATCCCCAATATCAAGTTATTTCCCTTTTTAATGTTTTATGCATTTATTCATCCATCGATTGATTGATTGATTGGTTGATTGGTTTATTTATTTATTTATGTATTCATGTATTTATTCACCTTTCTATCTATCTATTCATATAGTCAATCGTATTTAGTTGGATAAGGTTGTGCCTACTTTAAATAAATAAATACAAATCCAGCAAGATACCAAGTCATACAAATAAATTATCCAGTTTTAACTTCTTCTGAGAAAAAAGAGAAGCTGAACATTAACTAAATGCGTTTTTAGGATAAAAGTGGATCGATTTGAAGCCTGTGTTCTGTCCTTTTTGACAAGTGATTTGTGCGGCACTATTACGAAGATTATCTGGTATTTATGTCATGCTGTTACATTGTACAGAGGGTAGTGACACTCGTAGAGTTTCCGAATAAGGACAGAGGTAAAATGATAATAACAATGATATCCCATAGCTTAAGTGTATCTCACTGGAGAAAGAAAGAAATAAAATCTAGAGACCTTCTTTACTTCATCGGTTTTCCATTTCTATTCACGTTCGCGGATGTTCTTAAACACAGCTCCTCTCTAATTATGACCTCGTGAACTTATTCCATACAAAATCTAATAACGCGTTGAATTTCGTTCCAACTAACTATTAAATCAACTTACATCGCTTGAAACCATGCCCCTACTTCCTCCCAGCCCAACCCTCTCGTTAGTCTTAGATAAAAGACCCACTATCTATTTCGGAGAAAGAAAAGTCAATCGCACCTGAAAATGAAACTATCAATTTATTAAAATGTAGTTTCTTGAAGCTTCTACCAACCTTGAATTTTGTGGGCAAGATTTCGTCAACTCTTGTGGACTTTCTCAAGCTAAGTGATCAGTCACACGTTTTCTTAGCGCTGACTGGTGTCTTGCGATCACTGGACCTTATGATAATAATAATGATAATTATTATAAATTGTCTTTTTCTTACACAGGGTATATTCATAACTTTTTAATATTGTCCTCCCTGAGGGCCCTGCAATCGTATTATTACCTTGAAAAGGCGCTCAAGCCTTCATGGAAGATCTACCTACCGGGTAACCATTTACCTCACCTGGGTGGAGAGTAGCAAATGTCGATTAATATCTTGCCAAAAGACATCAATAATGGTAGCTTTCGAGGAACTCTGAAAGACTTCTAAATGAAAGGTTTTGTTAAAAAAAAACGGGAACCCCCTTACAGACTTCATATTCAGATATTTATCACTATCATCAAAATCATTACCCTCACGAGACAGAAGAGAAACGATCGGAAAGGTTTTCGAAAAGTCCACCAAAGGCAAAATCAATTCACTAGCCCTTTCCGTCACCTATGAATATGTGCAGACATTGCAATTACGCTTACATATGGGAAGTCGTTGAAGACATTGAAATGCCCTAGAGTTGGTACTTGAAGTCTTTGTGATTGTGCTTTATATCATAGACATAAACCCCTCATTATTTTCAATTCCCCTTGTCCATGAGTGCTTGGCCCCTGAACATTCAAGTTTAAGTTCAATCTTATTTTATTCCAATAAAAGCATAATACATACAAATTGGAAATACCGTACAGCACTGATGCAAAGCATTATAAATGCGATCAAGGGCACAAATGTGGTCTTGTCTAGATAGGCCCCTCATAATAAAGATAGTTTTGCAAGGGGACAGATGTTTCGGGATAACTCTACTTGGGGTATTTTGTCCGTGGGATGAGAATCCACTGGTTAGACGTCGCGCTACGGTTGGAGTGATGGATTAATACCGTGGTCACACCAACAAGGCAGACGCGAGGCCGTCAACAGACCAAAAACAAATCTGGTCAAGAATTTGTCGGTAGGTTCATGGTTTGAGTCGATCTGGCGGTGTGATTTAGGGTGCGTTCAATCGAATTTTCGAAGCTAGAATCACAAACATGAATCACAATTCAAAACGCCGTTACAAAAAGCAAGGTCACTGCGGTTTGCGTTCAAGCGATTTTTCATCAACGCTGATTCTAGCTCATTGCGAGCCAAACCACTGCGCATCACACTGCGCAGTATGGCCCAGGAACTTCGGCGCGCGCTTTCTGGAATTGTTTACGGCCGACTGTCGACTGCTGTTTTGAGCATAGATCGCAATAATAAGACAAAGAATGAGAAGGTGATAGAAGGAAGAAACAAAGAATAACATAAGGAAAGACAGAAAGATAAAGTCGATAGAATGATTAAAACAAAGAATAACATAAGAGAAGGTGAAAGAAGGAAGAATCGAAGAATAACATAAGGAAAGACAGAAAGAGAGAGTGATAGAATGCTTAAAACAAAGAATTACATAAAAGGTGATAGAAGGAAAAAACAAAGCATAACATAAGAATAGAAGGAAGAAACGAAGAATAACAAAAGAGAAGGTAATAGAAGGAAAAAACAAAGAATAACATAAAAATAGAAGGAAGAAACAAAGAATACCATAAGGAAAGACAGAAAGAGAATGTGAAAAAAGGAAGGAACAAAGAATGACATAAGGAAGAACAGAAAGAGAAAGTGATAGAATGATTAAAACAAAGAATAACATAAGAGAAGGTGAAAGAAGGAAGAATCAAAGAATAACATAAGGAAAGATAGAAAGAGAAAGTAACAGAATGATTAAAACAAAGAATAACATAAGAGAAAGTGATAGAATTATAAAAACAAAGAATAACATAAGAGAAGATGATAGAAGGAAGAAACAAAGAATAACATAAGGAAAGACAGAAAGAGAAATTGATAGAATGCTTAAAACAAAGAATAACATAAGTATAGAAGGAAGAAACAAAGAATAACATAAGGAAAGACAGAAAGAGCAAATGATAGAATGATAAAACAAAGAATAGCATAAGAAAAGGTGATAGAAGGAAAAAAAACAAAGAATAACATAAGAATAGAAGGAAGAAACAAAGAATAACATAAGGAAAGACAGAAAGAGAAAATGATAGAAGGAAAAACAAGGAATAACATAACGGAACAGGCCACGATGGTATAGTGAACGCAAATTGCATGCAAAGCGGGCGCGCGGTTTTTCCCAAACCGGAAGAGGCTTCGTCATACAATCATGATTGAGAACTCCGTCCGTTCAATCGAATTTTAGCGACCGTGATTCTTTTGAATCATGATACAAAACGCATCTTTTTCAGCGTTTCATGTTTGTGTTTTCAAACACGTTTATTTTTACGACCGACGAAAAAATCGCTTGAACGCATTGCGTTTTAAACTAAACGTCTTTAGAAACCGTGATTCTAGGGTGAAAAAGTGTCGATTAAACGCACCCTTAGCGTTATTCCATTATAACCATTATTCAGCAGATAATTATAGCAGCCGAATTCAATCACTCACATTCAAGTTTTGTCGAGAATTATGAGGATACAATTCGTACAGCTGTTGCACCGATGAAGGAATATTGCCTATGTACGCTTTGTCTTTGAAATATTATAAATGAATGACTTGCAAAATAGGTTAAGCTGTATTTGATATCAATTTTAATCAAATGGTGTATCATCAGACCATGCAATAATAGGTCGATACCTCCCCGTATTGGCTTAGGGTTAGGCCCATCTATTCATTTAAATATATCTAGAAATGTCAACAGATTAGTTTTATGGGATACCATACATCGACATAAGTATGCATATATAGTCGAGCCAGAACTCCTTACATTTCTGAAAGTCTCCTTTATTCAGTCAATCTGTATGTCCAAGATGCGAAAATTCAAACTGAAAATGTATTTCTTATTATCTTGTATTCATAAAACACAATGTAAATTCAAAAATATGCATACAAAAAAGGCTGCATACAAAAGAACACCTAATATATTCCGATTTTAATACTTAGTATTTCCTTCAATCGTTTCATTATTCTCCTGATGAGAAATCTCTCAAATCTATAAAAAGAAATGAGAGGAGAAAAAATGCTCATCTCGCAGACTAGTTAGCCACGTGCTATACGTACCCTCCATGCAGACGACACGCTCTTTTAAAGCGCGCCAAGTAAAATTATTCCCTCTTGCTTTCCAATCATGTACGGGACACGTTTTATAATTGCGAGGACAGTTCCCATGGCAACATATTGTATCGTTTAAGGGTTGGTTGAAAGTTTATGAGTTTGCGTGGTCCGATCTTTCGATACTTAATTTCGGTGTCATGGAATGGAAATGACACGGAGAACGATGACAATGCCAAATTTAGACGGCTACCAGGAAAATGGCGCATCATTATGATGACACTCTGCTATAGGTTGGTGACCTAGGTCAAAGGTGAACAACCTCTGAAAGTTCACCTTTGCCTATTTCAGGGGTTAATCATTTGATCGTAAATTAGTACTTGAACGAATTTAATTCATCCTTAATGTAAATAATAAATGTTTGCTCTCATCTGGTTTGGGGGGGGGGGGGATCTCTGACCGTCCTACTTTTGACAACTGAACCTGTAATTATTTTGTTCCAATAAAAAAGTACACGATTATTTTAATTTTTCCTAAAATCATGGTTGAACTACGCAAGTAGCAAACGGAACGAGATGAGCTATATCAATGAATATAGAAAAAGTAGAATAGCGTGAGGGAAAGAGAGAGAGAGAGAGAGAGAGAGAAAGAGAGAGAGAGAAAGAGAAAGAGAGAGAGAGAGAGAGAGAGAGAAAGAGAAAGAGAAAGAGAGAGAGAGAGAGAGAGAGAGAGATAGAGAAGGGCGGGGAGCCTGATCACAGGGCCCCTCAGATTAAATTCAGACCAACAAATCAAAATTTGTACCTTATTATAGAAAGCTTTTTTTTAAAACTCTGCAGACAGATAATTATGATATAAAAGTTATGGTTTTGGTGTAGTATTTTATTCGGAGGAGTTCCTGTTACATTAGCGGAAACCGAGCAAAAAAGCACATTTTTATCCGCCACATCTGCTTGCAGACCCTTCACTTTTATATTCGTCCTTTCAAAGAGATACCAGCTCTTTGGTCCTTTCTTAGAACCGAATTCACCACCTCAACTTTATCCCACCTATCAAGAAAATAATAAAGTTAGAGAAACAATGCCGACCCTTCAGATGAGAGGAAGACTTAATTCTATTAGTCGACTTAATGGATTCTTTGCACTTTGAAGGTAGAGTCATAAAACCGTTAACAATGACCTCGTAGGGCAAGTAAATAATTGAGTAACCTGGTGACTCATAAAGAAGAAGGTGAATAATCGCGCAAAAATGAGGTCAAGACGTTTCACAAGGATGGGATTAGATTGTAATGACCGAAAGCTTCAAACTTACATTATCACAAACTTAAATGTTTTAAAAGCATACCAGTACCACCATACTTGAGGGCAATGCCTTTTTATTAACGCCTTTTCTCTTTGTTTTCAGTTTGGAAGAAAAAGGAAGAAAAGCAGCAGCATCAAGTAAAAATCGTTTGTCATTATCCTTTTGAGAATTTAAAACAAGATTACTATGCAAGAGAGGGAGAGAGAGAGAGAGAGAGAGAGAGAGCACAAACGAAGGGGGGGGGGGGGAAGGGGACCTCATCAATTTGCAAACAATTAGGAGACACTGATAAAAACTGAGGAAAAAACTATGATTCGTATCCCCTTGATGTGGGTATTTCTTTATTAATATCCTAGGAAGGAAACCATATTGTTGTCAGTTTCTGGTTCGGGATTAGCGGTTGTATAAGGATTTGCTCTTATTTATAGACTGACACATTTATATTCCAAGATGGCGCTATTCAGAGTGCGTCATCCTCCCAAGAGAGATCATTTTTCAGGCTTAGAGATTTTTAAAATCTAAAACAGAGTGAAACTACAGTGTCTCTTTTTTTTAATAGTCGCCTGTAATTGCGCAACTGCGGATACATAAACTACGTGGTTATGTTTATTGTATCTGCAGCTAGTAAGTTTAATATACATTCATGTTGGAGTAGCGTGATTATTTAGCAATCTGATGGATTATTTTGATTCCCGAGTTTGACTTTTATGGCTCCCTCATCATTTTTATGAATGCAGTTTTGATGAAAGATAGATTAGATGGGAATTAAAGTGGATTGGGCAAAGTATTTCCTCTATCATGTCTGTCGATTTGATCAGAAATGACCAAAATAAAGAAAACGACAGCTGTCAACCGTAATTATATAGGAATTTTTATGAAATGACAAGAATGTGAAGCTTATAACTCTTTACGTCATCATTTAAAAACCGCTGCGGTTACGTTGCGTCATATCTGAACGTGGACATTTTATTCATTTTAGAGATTATCTTATTTTTGTATGGAGTGTAAAACCACGCTATAAAACAAAAGAGTAAAATCAGCTCATAAAAGGGTTATTCAACCAGTACTTTGAAAATTTCCTGATATATTTATTTATTGATCCATCTTAAAAATGTATTATTATTATTATTATCATTATTTTTTGAGGAGGGGGGGGGGGGGGGGGGTGGGGGCGGGATGAAGAAAATCCCTTTACAGTATTTTTAAAGCTATCTTTTTGTCTATACAATCAGACTATTTACTAAAATGATTGCAATCCCTAAAGTAGATTCGACAACTAACAGTATAGTTATTTTCCCACAAAAAGACATTTTCAAGCCCTTTTCGTTTGAGGGAAGTTCTAAATTAGTATTCTTTTTCAAATGCCGGTGGAATTTACCCTTTTCATTTTTTTGGCCTGCAAATGGGACGTAGTACCTATAAGACTATATACATTTATTGTACTGGCGACCTAAACCTAAGTATTGTTCATGTAGGCATAGTATAACATATGCAAGCTGAACATATCCTTAGACTGTATACAAAGCAATGACAAAGTTTCGCGTCCTGTATATCTCTACATTAATGAATTTCGATTCCGTAATTAATTCAACGTCCCCCAAACGCCTTGTTTTACATCATCATCATATTGTCTATCTACAACCGAAACTATTAACGTTAATCACCCCCGTTTTTCACAGCCCGTCACTAAAATATTAACGAGAAAATGAACACCAGGCTTGCCATACGGTTTTCAGAACTTGCAGGCTCAAACCCTTTTCAGTCGTCAGTCATTGTGGGTAACAGTGTCTGCACAGTGAGACTACGCTGAGTGCAAGTTTCACTGCTCACTGCATGCTCTTTACTGGAGTTACTCCCGACACAGCTTGAGCTAGACTACCAGACCTAGGCTCTGCTATAGGCTTTAGGAAATAATGCCAAGTGTCAAATTAGAGTATGTGATTGAAGACTACGGTCCTCTAAACATACCAGTGCCCTAATTCGTGCACTATTGTAACTAAACATTTATCATATATGAGGGAAAGACTCGGACAGTTTCCAACTAAATGATATGTTTACAATTACGATGTATTATTGAATGAATTTACATCCGGGACAACACATAAGGTTGATTATTGAAACATAAATGTAACTTCACTCATCATCATGTCTGTCAAACTTGGCACTCCCGGCGCTCCACATTAACATTACGATGTAATTTTTTTTAAAGGAAATTTCATCAATGCATATCAAAAGTGACACAGAGGTATTAACAACGTTGTAGGAAAATAAAACAACTTTAGCAGCAGCAGCAGTAACAAATGGAACGTCCAATAAAATAATTTCCTTTCCACAAATGATAGTGAAGGCAATTTATTTCGTTTATTTTCATTATTTCTTCATTACTCCAGTTAAAGAAAAGGGAAGGGAACAAATATCATCAAAAATCACTGGATAAGCAAACATAATCTGACGTACCATTTTGAACCCTTTTCCTATTATTTCGGATAAACAAGTAATCATTTGAAACTACATAACTCAATAAAATATCATGAAGACATTGCGAAACACTTCATACGAATGCTATCATGACATTTATTTTTATTAATCATCGATCGTTGATTTCCTTACTCTCACGCTCAATTTCATTTTGACTTTTTGTCATCTGCGACACCATATATACCACGCGTTCGGATAACGGTTGTCAGCTTCAATCAGGGATGACATCTTCTTTGTGGCAAGCAACACGTTAGGAATATTGAAAGCAGGATTCAGGATAATCATCAAAATCCTGATGACTCTGATATCCCTTTATTGAGGGCAAGGACTTTTTCTTCGACACATGACAATAAACAAAAGAGGAGATTTTCTGAAAAAAGAAAAGAGAAGAGAGGAAAAACAGAAGAAGTTTTACTCCAGTCACACCAACAAGTAACTAAACTAAAATCGACCAGCACGGTCGCAAAGAGTTGCGAAAGGAAAGCAACGAAAAGAAAAATCAATAACCTGAGAGAGAGAGAGAGAGAGAGAGAGAGAGAGAGAGAGAGAGACAGCGATAGAACGAGAGAGAAGAGAGAGAGAGAGAGAGAGAGAGAAAGAAAGAAAGAGAGAGAGAGAGAGAAAGAAAGAAAGGGAGAGGAAAAGAGAGAAAGGTAAAGAGATAGAGAGGGAGAGAGAGAGAGAGAGAGAGAGAGAGAGAGAGGGAGAGAGGGGACAGAGATAGACATCGACAGAGAAATAAGTAAGAGAGAAAGAGAGAGAGAGAGAGAAAGAGAGGGAGGGAAAGAGAGAGAGAGAGATAGATGGGGTTATGGCGAGAGAATCTCTCTCTCTCATGTAATCTCTCTTCCCCCTTCTCTTCTCTTTATCTTCTTAGAGCAAAGAGGGTGAGTGTGTGTGAGGTGGGTGTGTGTGTGTTGGATGTGTCTGCGTGTGATTATTACTAATGTTTTACTTGTAATGTGTTAATTTTGTAAAAGAGGCACCAGTAATTTCACAAGATTTCGATCTTTTTTGGTTGCCCCTAACGATATGACTGTTAACTTTATAAATGATTATGTAAACATGTTATATTGTATTGTACATTTACTATTTTCATATCGTTGAATAAATGAATTGAATTGAGAAGGAGAATTATGTTCAGGTTGATGTTGAGTGTATCGTTTGACCAACGGTCGAAGTTAATAACTGTCTTTACCAATCAAACCAAGGAGCTATTGTCGCCGGAGCCAGTGTCACAGTACCTCTTCGCGTTCTTGCATGATCTTCTCTTTCCCCACCATCTTGCCAATTGTCTGAGTGGTAGCATGTGGCTGACATACAATGCCCACGTGTTTCTAGTCAGGACAAGATGTCAGTCGAGTGTGAAACACATCTTAATATTAGATACCATCCGACATCCCGGAGTTGAATACGAAACTAAAAGCAGCCACCCATTGTTGCCTCATCACTTTCACCCCCCGCAAAGTGATAACAATTAAGGAAGATCCTCCGAGAGATAATCACTTGCATCTGATCTGACATCTTGAAGAAGTAGGACGGCTTTTCATTCGTTTTTATTTCATAGTTTTCTCTTGTTTTGTCATCAGCATTATCGCCTATTAACTTTAGAAAATGATTATCGTTATTATTTTGTTCATATATCAATTCATCTTCTCATTCTCCAATTGTTCTTTGCTCCTCTTTTCTTTTCCCCTTCCGCTTCTTCTTTTTCCCTTTTCTACATCTTTTCCTCCTCCTCCTTCTCCCCTTCTTCTTCTCCTTTTTCATCATCCTCTTCACTTTCTCCTGTTCCCCCCTGCTCATGCTCGTTCTTCTTTTTCTTCCTTGTTTGTGTGTCTTTTTCTTCTTCGTCTTCGTCTTCTTCGTCTTCTTCTTCTTCTTTTTCTTCTTCTTTTTCTTTTTCTTTTTCTTCTTCTTCTTCTTCTTCTTCTTCTTCTTCTTCTTCTTCTTCTTCTTCTTTTTCTTCTTCTTTTTCTTCTTCTTCTTCTTCTTCTTCTTCTTCTTCTTCTTCTTCTTCTTCTTCTTCTTCTTCTTCTTCTGCTTCTTCTTCTTCTTCTTGTTCTTCTTCTTATTCTTCTTCTTCTTCTCCTTCTTCTTCTTCTTCCTATTCTTCTTCTTCTAGCTTCTTCTACGTGTTTTCGTCCACTCCTCATTCTTTAGACTAGCTTTCAACCTACCTGATTCTTTATGTTTCTTCATAATTACTTAACACAGCTCTAGGGGGACATTAGAATACTTGGAAGAATTCCTTGTCTCAAGTATCAGTATCCCCCTTCCCCCTATTTGTGGTTCCTTTTGTAGCTACAAACTTATTAATCTAATTACTCATTATTCCTAAGTTTTATTTGAGGGGTCCACAATGTTACAAGCATCGCTTTTTAGTAGACCCCTCTGTTTCCAATATGTATTCCTAAATTGTTGTAAATGTTTATAATTGATATGAAGTGTTTTGTTGGAAACATAAATAAAATGAAATTGAAAGTGAAATTGAAGTGAAGTCATAAAAACTCTGCACATGCAAACAGTGAAAGCTGGCTATGCCATGAATAATTGAAGTTGTCTTGGCTTGTTCTCGTTTTGTTGTTAATGATTCAAAGCATTATACAATATGCTTATAAACTTGTAGTTAGTTTATGGTCCACGATCAAACCATAAGATGGCGCTATACATCTACTTATCCCTGTGCCATTGATTAGGAGAGGTTGGCCAACCCGGTTCGACCTGGGCACAATAGGGTGAATGATGTTTTATTGGGCAGGCACAAAACAAAATGTTGTACGCCATATTGTGACCAAGTGAAACCAAGTAGGCCAAACTCTTCGTATATATGCTTTAAGCATAGAGGTGGGAGCCCAACCATATGAGAGACGAACAAAATGTCATCCATGTCAAATCACGCTCCTCCTTATTTTGTTGGTTCGATATGAAAAGTCTTCAACATACTTATGCCCTTAATTTTGCCTATAATTGATATTCATATGGGCTCGTATTTCAAGACACATCTTGTCAAATACATCCCCCTGGTCAAAACCTCTCCCTTCATACCAATCCAAAGTCCGCTAAGATTTTTTTTTCATCACCAACTTCAAAACCAAATTTCATGAAAACAGTCAGTTTCTTTGACCAATTGAACAGTTCCTGGTGACCAATCTCTTTCAAAAATATTTTCGTCTTAAAAAATCATTCACACAGCGATTCTAGCTTTAAATGTGTTGAATGGTTTTGCTATTACGAACCATCACCTGCCCGATATTCATGTTTTGTTTGTTTGTTTTGTTTTTCGTCTTCAAAACGGCGCATGTAGTGTTTTTGTCAAAAAATATAGGCGCTTGAACTATTTCCTGGCTTTGGTCGGCTTTCTAAACATTTAAATGAAATCTCTTAGTGGACGTTTCTCGCACATTTTAGTATCCACCAAACATGAAACACACACATACAAATGCGAAGAGTCACAATGACAAGGAAAACAGGTAAAGAGTTTCTTTTACACATGAATCTATATATTTCACTGGATGTTTGATAAATACATAATTATAAGTTGACGTACACGTACACTATCATTCGTTTTAAATCATTAAAAAATTTAATAATATGAATTCAATAGGCATACAGACAATTTCATTCATATTCTTTAATATCGTCCTTTACAAGATAACCACTTTAATGTTCCTTGCCATCTCGAACAGGTACGGATCCAGAATATTGAAAATGGAGAGGCATAATTCCAAAAATTGACTTAGGGGTATTTTTTGCCGTGGACAGAAATGGGACTGTGAATAAGGGGGGGGGGTTCCCCTTAATGCGCACGTAATTTAAATGTTCAAATAATTTCTGTAAATTAATGGTGAAGTGGTGCAACTATCTAAAATTACGTGCGTGGAGCTACATGTAAGTGCAGTGACACAATGGGAGGGCGGGGATAAGAGGGGGGGGGGGGGGTGTGCTCATTGGCTCTTTTCTCTTAAAAAAACCCGGCTGTATCCCGTTGAGTTCGAGCACACATACACACACAAAGTGCCCCTAAAATTAGACTTGCGTTACACTAGCCTAAACATGTGTTTGATAGATATTTTGGGTGGTAAATCAGCATATAAGAAATTGTAATAGGCCCTTTTTGTATGATTTTTTTTTAATTTAGCCCCCTCCCCAAAAAAATCTTTCATGTTTCAATATGCATAGTGTATACGTGTCAATTAACCTGAGGGTCAAAACAGTCACCTTGACGAAGAGATCAAGATATTATTAAAATTAAGCAACTTCATGAACACGATTAAAAGTTAAATATTGATTTGAACAAGTACACAACCTTGGAAGCATCCTGCGTCTAGATTTAGTTACCATCTTAGGGGGTTTACCGCATGAATCATCAGGATTATAAGATACTGTGATGTGTTCGTGAGGAAAAATAAACACTGACTGAAAGTTATAGCGAGGAGGTTTCTGGTAAGAGTAAACAATAACTTGAGAGCTTTCTCACTCATTTTCTTTATTTCTTTCTTTAGTAGAAACATATTTGAGGATGATTGGAGTAATGGCACGTTAATACAATTTACAGTGACTTGCCAATGGGATGTTCAGTATGACAATAAATGGTTTAAACCTTCGACTAAACATTCATGCCATGCACGTGTACTGTGTAGTCCCATATACTAATGTCTGGTGCATTGCATTTCACTTTAATTATACACGGTCACAAAGACTTTCGAAAAATAAATTCCAGGGCAAATTCAATCGCTTATAGCATATTCCATAGAAATCATGTAAATATGTCATTGCCACATTCGTACGTTCCAATGACAAGGATATTGATATTGTCTTTAATACGCTGATTTTGATGTTGTCGAAAGTCTTTGCGATCGGCGTATTGACTAGTATGTCATTTTCATAAAAATTGAGTCATTATAAAACATGGATAATCAACGTATATAAATCAAGATAATTGATATGATATATATATATTTACATTCTTATACAAATGAGGGTAAAATATAAACAAATAATAACAATAATAATAATAATAATAATTTTAATAATAATGATAATAATAATGATAATAATAATAATAATAACAATAATAATACTAATACTAATAATACCAATAATAATAACAATAATAGATATACAAACTGTTGAATTTATAGTTTGAATCTGCTCATCTTCAACATGTATTGCGTCATATAATGCCACACGTGTACTTATTATCGGATACATAATATATATGTATGTATGTATGTATGTATATATATATTTGCATGATTGATACTCAACGCTATTTTTATGAGAAATGCGGGTATAACTCCTAATCACGCCGGGGGACATTTGGCGAGGGCGATTACAAGAAATACTGCCTTGTGGCAAATACTATAATCCATCGACTTCTTGGAGGAATGAGGCATGTGATAGTCATGTAAGGATTCTAGGGATCTTGTAGTCTTGCAATGATGCACTGGTGACTTTGACTAAACTTCTATATTTGTCCAGGAGTATTGAGGAAACTGTTTACGACTGTAACATGATTCTGTATTATTATCATAGTACGGGCTCATTCAAAAGCTTTGAAGTAGGCAAGGAGATATATACTTATTTATGTGGTATTTTAAGACGGCAAGCGAACACAATATAACTAATTAGGGTAGAGAGCAAGTAAGATTGGCACACTGCAATTCGATCAATTAACAGTCTTCATTTGGTAGAACACAGTTTACCAAAATGTTGTAAGAACGCCCCCCCCCATCCTCTTCCTTCACTACAGCCTGAGGTACACACACAAACACTAATAGGAAGGAAGAAAGAAAGCAAACGAGAAAGAATTGAAGAAAGAAAACAAAAAAAGAAAGAAAGATCGTGAGAGAGAGAAAGAGAGAGAGAGAGAGAGGGAGCGAGAGAGAGAGAGAGAGAGAGAGAGAGAGAGAGAGAGAGGGGGGGGGGGGGCAAACAAAACTCGCGAAAAATAAGATATACAATAAGAAGAAATAGAATAAACCGTTTGGTTACCATAATGAAAAGGAACCTCATTGGTACACAGTACCTATATATTAAGACAATGTACACATTTACGGCACAAATTGTATTATTAAAAGTAATCGTGATGTTACAAGTGATTTCTTAAAATCTATTTCCCACAAATATAATGATAAGAAAGAGATATTAATGTTCATAGATCTAAAAAATACGTTTGGTATACATTATATTGCAAAGCTAAAAATACAACGTGGTTATAATACTATAATGTTTCACATAATACATGATTTCATCTTAAAATACATTTCAGAATGTTAATCAAAGTGTTCATAAGACACCATCATATCTATCATTGCATGTAGGAATATCTATAATTTTCATATAAATCCGGCTGGGGAAAATAAGTCGGAATCCTAGGTTGTATACTTGTGTGTCTTCTCGGTCTTTTATCCACTGCGACCACCGGTTCACTGGACCTCACCGCAACAGGCGGTTCCTCTTCAACTGCCCCGGAAGTAATTAAAGATTCGTAATGGTTATTGGTCAGATCGGTCGTGAGGAGATCGGAGTAGACGAGTTGGACCTTTTTATCTTCTTGGTCGTAGGACGAGTTGTTTCCTCTGTCGGTCGAATTTAGTGGGCTGTCCTGGATAGCTCGCATCCGGGATCTAGACAAGGACACAATTAACACACACACAAAGAAGGTTTGGACAGATATTATGTAATTTATGGTCACTATTAAAGAAGAAGGAACTCGATACTTGTTTCGAATTGGCAAAATCGATATGTGACGTCAACTCATAATAACATCATGATTTATTTTTAGAAACAATTACTTTTGTAGGAATGTCGTATTTAGGGTACTACTACCTTCCATACTTGGCATATTAATTATGTAGTCCAAGTGAAGAAAATAAAAAACTACGTAGATGAAAACAATAAGCAGGTAAAAACAAATATTTGTTATGACATAGGGTAATTATGTCTCCTTTGTCATTCAAACGCTGCCCGATTTTTCTTTCTTTTTTTGTCTACCAACAGAAAAGAAAAAAAAACTTCGAAGGAAACTTGGTACGTTTTTTTTTGCCAATTAGCTCTATAAATAGAACGTAATCTCCTTGCTGACGTAATTGGCTAATAGTAGTTATTTTCATTCAATCAAAGCATATCACCATCCTAAAATAGTTGAATGGAATCACTCCTTACCTTAGTTTAAAATTCCAGACGAGAATAAATGAAATAATTACAACTCCAACTGTCAGGAGACTTCCCATTATGACGGCTAAGTATTTCATTTCATCATCTAAAGGGAGTAAGAAAGAAAGAAAATGATTAAAATGAAGCATATAGACCTCCTATATATGTGTGAATCGTTCAGGCAGTTGGGATGTATAATACAAAATAACACTCACATGAATCGAGAAGGAAAGCCTCTGATCATAACTCTTTTTTGAAAAACATATATTAAAATATTAAAGGTAACTTTGTTTAAATTTTTTTTTTTTTGTTGAGAAACCGTATGATTCTCATTTGAATCTAATCTTGCATTATTTATGATTACTTTGGTGATTTTGATACTCATACGAGAGGTTTATTTGTTTTATTATATTTCTAAGAAACTAAATCTCATTTCATCACATTAATTTCAATTAGACACATGTTCAAGAAGAAAACAGTGGCTGAATGGGAATGAGTATGCCAACAAGGGACCCGTTTCACAGCTTTTCATAAATCACAAAAATCCTTGACAAATTTGAGATAACCAATCAGAAGCAAGGATTTTACTAGCCAATATAAAAAACTGTCATTTGTCATTGATGACAGGTTTCGTAAATTTGGGACTAGATTGCAAAAATCAAGCTTTCCTTCAATCTTCTCACGTAGCTTATCTACTTCTCGGTGGTACTCCAAAACGATCATCTTAATTATATCATAATGTTTGCACCATGTTCCATTCTACTTAAAAAAAAGGGTCATGTCCATTTAGCAACGTTACAAGGGGTCACCGCGTGACTCATGGATGACGTAATTAACCTTCAGAGTGCTTATTATTAATTGCGGATATCATCACTGAAGAAGCCGGAGAACAAGCTTTGATATTCATCTTACATTTTATACACCATTGTATGTAACGGCAGTAACGGGAATTTAATGGCACAAAACGGAACTACTAACGATATGTGTATATACGGAGTATTTGAGATTGTTTGGAAGCCATAAAACAAAGGCTTCTATTTTGATCGTCAGTGGGGGAAATACCAAGTTTTAATTAGGTTTGTCTGTAAACTGCGTACGACTGTGCTCTGTAATTAGTGGATGAAATTACCGACAGATAAATACATAATTGACCCGGAAAAGATAGGTGCTACCTTTAAAAACGGAAAATATTTATCAATCTTTTTTCTATTATATTCATTACCCGATTTGTTAACAATCAGAGTATACAAATATGGTTGTTATTCAATTTCTGTGTCATCAAACAATAGCAATGTACATTCGAGGAACGTTTGTAATGACAATGTTCATGAATTTCTCTATTTTTAAAAAAAATTATTGACCCATTGGTTTCATGATACCTTCCAGATACTTAGCAATTACGAAGTCATGTTTGAATGCAAGTCCAACTTTTCTATAAAAAGGGTCATGACTGGTCAATACTGACTTCATTTCCCCTTGCCCACAACTCTTGTCCAATCAGAATCGAATACTTACTGGATGTATGTGCATTAAAATTGGTTCCATTGATCATCTTTGTCTGTACATCTGGTGCTCTAGTCGTAAGAAATAGTGTCTCGTTGCTTCTTTTCGTCGTCGTTGTTTTCGGAAATATTGATGGTGTTGTCATGGTATTTACCGATAAAGTAGTAGTTGGCACTGGTGGTGGCAACGTGGTTGTATCTACCGTTTCTGTTGCATTTGCTGATAAATGAGTGGACAAAAACAATGAAGAGAGATGAAGTCATAATAACAAAAAAATAATTGAATAATATAATATAGCGTCCCATCAGTAAATTTCATGTATTATTATCATATCGTCTGTTTGGGAGTCAGAATGGTGTTAACGCTAAAATGAATTATTTAGAGAAAAAGAATGCCCTTCCGGCTGATCATGGATTAGTAAAATCATCCTTACAACTTTTTAGAACCTAAAATTTAAGGTTCAGTTTCGGTTATGTAAGCTGTTTCGGTTTATTTCACTCGGTATAATCAATTCCGTTTATCAGAACAAAAACGTACAAATATACACCTTGAAAGAGTGGTAATCAAACTCATGAGGCTAATTAAAGACGGAAATAAGTCGCCCTGCCTCCCCGGAGCCCTCAGGAAAGTTTAGATAATAAGAACAAAGTCCTAACCAAAGGTATTGACATGATTTATTAAACGGCACTGGCATAGTCGATATTTCCAAAATCAGATTTCAGTTATCAAGACGGTGAACGTTCAAAAAGAAGTTGATAGTATTGAATAGTATATCACTCACTTATATAAACTGCAATTCGGCCTATCCCTCCGCATCTCTCATTCGAATACCCAGTACAGGGATGCTGGCAGGCAGAATCCCAATACCGTCCGTAGAGGGCGTAACTCGATCCCGCGGATCCACAGTAGCACTCCTCACCGTACTCCAACCCTGCGTAAGGATATCCCCGGGCGCGACAATGGTTGATACACAGCATCACTGTCATATTCCTGCTGATGTAGACCAAGTCCGGAAGTGCTCGTGCGTGGGTCTTGTCGCCATAGCAACCGAGGTAGCCTGGTTCTGAGAACAATAAATAAACACAAATCAGAAAATTGAAGGAATGTAATCGTTATTGATTGTTTCATAAAACGTCTGCACCACAACGACATACAAAATGAAAAGTGACGACTATTTTTTATAACGATGGCAGCGGTGGGATACATTTTTTCAAACAAAAAAATGTTACGCTTCTT
Source organism: Strongylocentrotus droebachiensis (assembly GCA_035222895.1). Classification (NCBI taxonomy): domain Eukaryota; kingdom Metazoa; phylum Echinodermata; class Echinoidea; order Camarodonta; family Strongylocentrotidae; genus Strongylocentrotus; species Strongylocentrotus droebachiensis. The sequence goes on from JAVYIG010002196.1 coordinate 145,107, forward strand.
CCTTTTGACCTCTGGCAAAATTATCTGACAAAGTATCAACGAACATTTCTTACTCTGAAATGGGAACTGTTAACATCTTCCTACCCCACTGATGAAGAAAAAGTAAACCGAAATACAGGCCTATCCACGGCAGATCGGTTGTAGAGGAATCCAAAAACATAGGACATTGTTGCCTAGTTTAGAAGCTAGTATTGCCAAAAAACACATCCTTGATTCCCACAACATGATCGCAAAGAATTTCGAAAAATCTACCTAGTGCAATTTTAATAGCCTTTCACCTGTTAAATCGTGTGAACATGACATTGACCACGATGACGCGTTGCGGAATTCTGAACATGATGTCGAATGGATAATGAAAATGCCCTTGAGTTTAGGTTTTGTAATTATTTGAGATCATGTTCCTTGTTCTTAGAGTGCGTTTATGCTTGATTTTGAAGGTAGAATGAGCGATCTGAACGCTCATCGTAAACGCTCATCGTAATCGCAGTTCCACGGTGTACTGTTTATGCTCACTTATCTGGCTCCTCCAGGCAATTCTCACTGGGTGGTCTTAATTGGCCTTGCAGCTGGATTCGCAAACCTTCCCTGTACATGCTACGTAGACCCACTAGAGGTCAGTGCGTTGACCCCATTTAAACGCGTTTACAAATTGTAAACGCACCTTTTTGTGAGTTTACGATCGGCGATTCTACAAAAGTGAGAAAGGACGCAACCGTGTTTTAAACTAAACGCGTATTAAACAGATGCCTGATTCTGGCCAGAAAAAGTTGAGCATAAACACGCCCATAAATCAGTATAAATGCCCAGACAGACTTTTTCGTTACTCGCAGACACAATGTACACCCTGAAACTGTCAGTGGCAATTAATTAGGCAGAGGAAACATCCCGCTACGGTGATTCACTGTCCAAGTGATTCACCCCGTCACTAAAGGTGCACATCTACACTCAGATGAGAACGAAAACAAAATCATCTTGAAATAATTATAATGGGGTCACAATGAAAGGTCATGATGCCGGAAACGGGATGTTCACTCACATAATCGTCACATGTCTATAAATACATTTCATGTATTTTATATTACTTCTATTCTCCTTCCATTAAATCACGAGCAACCACAAAACACACGGGGTAGTCCCATATACATCTTTCTGTGTATGGTGCTTGTAACTTTACGAAGAATGGGCCGAATTTCTTATCATTTTGATGATTCCAGAACCTTGCAGAGGCTAGATGCTAGATGATCAACCTTTTCTGATCGATTCCATAACGTTTCTTTCACAATGCAATCGCATGACCATAACTGGTCTTTACCTTTAAGCAGTTCAATTTTTTGGCCCCTCTTATGACAATTTTAATACGATTGATTCAAATCAATCGCAACTTTGAAATTAATCGCAAGACCTATCTCATTAGATTTATCTCAAACTGTGATTGATTTGAATTAATCGCAACTCTTTTTTTAAACAATCCATGTTTGTTTCTCAACGTTTATATATATGAATAAACATGTAACTTGAAAGCGTTTTAGAGACTGTTTAACCCCTTTTACGTTTCATTCAACGCGAAACTGACCAGACATGGCCCCTTTTCCATGGCACGTTTAAAGCCTACTTGCCTTTACCCTATACATTATATCAAGCAAAATAGAGACTGAATGCAGTTCCGTACCGAAATAATCTCGTTGTCACATCTGCGATTGATATATCAATAATATCCTGCAATTGTTAAGGACAGCTTAATAAACATCACTCACCCGGGAAAAGGAAGCTATTATCCCGGTAGCTTGCTTAAATGACCGATTTATGAAAGAGGTCGGGATACGATTGTGATGATAGAATATTTTATATCCATTTCGAATGTATTGAGCCAAGTTTGTTGATATTGGATCATCGGGGGCTTCAAAGCTTATTTAACTATACGTCCTAACATGCATACATGTGGGTATGATTTAAATGCCGGTAAGCGCAGATGGCTTCGTGGAGAAGGGAGAGGGGAGGGAGCATTGAGGTACAGTAGTAAGCGATGGGATGAGTTAAATAAGTGACTATTCTGAATATATGAAATAGAAACAAAAGACACCGTCATCACAATGTTAATTTGATTTAAATATCATCCATTCCGTTGATACATTCTAGAAACACACATGTTTTATGATTGAAGCGAATTAAAACAAATATGGGAAATGTGCTACAAACAAGTATTACTACTACTACTACTACTACTACTACTGCTACTACTACTCCTACTACTACTACTACTACTACTACTACTACTACTACTACTACTACTACTACTACTACTACTACAACAACTACTACTACTACTACTACTACTACTACTACTACTACTACTACTACTACCACTACTACTACTACTGCTACTATTACTACTGCTACTACTACTAATAATTATACTACTATTACTACTACTACTACTACTACTACTACTACTATTACTACTACTCCTACTACTACTACTACTACTACTATTACTTCTACTAATATTACTACTACCACAACAAAAACTACTACTACTATTACTACTACCACAACAACAGCTACTACTACTACTACTGCTTCAACTACTACTACTACTACTACTACTACTACTACTAATACTACTACTAATATAAAGGAAGATGATGATGATGAAGATGATGATGAGGATGATCATGATAAGGATGATAATGATGATGATGATAATGATGATGATAATGATGATGATGATGATGATGATGATGATGATATTAATGAAGATGATTGTATTTTGTATCATACCTTGACAAACGGCACCAGCTGTCAGTCCATCTCTGCAGATGAGTGATGTCGACTTTGAACACGCGTTCAAACTTTTTTCACCTACTCCAAATAAAAAAATAAAAAATCGAAATAAACAACGTTATAACAAAACAAATGAACTACATTCTCGAGATTCCTGGGGTTTTCTTCTTCATATTTTATAAATGACTGAATGATTTTGCTTATTTGGCTGCTAAGTATTATGGTATAAGTATTTGCGAATCTGCATGATAGTGTTTGCGAGAACATCAATAATTTATTTAGGCTTACCATAACTTATTTGATTAAAAATATCACTTTCAGTTTACTTCATCAACTTATTATAGGGTTTAAGAAATAATCAAATGCGACTTGAATCTTTTGAATGATGTGACTAAAACCTAATGTCATGGATGTCTCTATCTTGCTGCAGCATTGGTGTTTAACCATCTAAAAAGGGAGAATCACTTTAATTGTTTCCGTGAACGTGAGCACATTTTTAATGACCGGATCTATTTTAATATAGGTCAAACGTTTACCTACCACCTCGACAAAAGAGTAGTGTCCTCGATATCCTTCCTACTCCTCGCCCGAACTCTGACCTCTTAAGAGACGCATGGGCCCCTGGGAAGCCTAGCTGTCGACACGTGACTATGACGTCGATAATATCCCAGTAAGTTCCACAAACTGTTGACCAATTGGAGGAGCCCGTGTGCCGGATTTCGACACGACCTTCGTTTGGAGCGGACCCGTTGACTAGACGGACATCTTAAATAAAATGAAGATAAAAACAATAACAGGTGATTTATTTCTGCTTGCACTTTCTCACTGGTGTTAGAAAGCTACAGTATGGTAATTATAATCACCGTGTGTAGTAGTATCGGAATGATTTAAACGGAAGTGCAGCAGTGATAAGCCATGCCTTAAAACGAGAGGGATATTTTTGAAGTACTCTCGACAGAGATATGTATTTTGTGTGTTACTAAAATTTAATCAATTTGCACTATTGATGATATTCACCAAATCAATCTGACACTCATATGATAACATGTCCGTTGGCGACCCCCCCCCTCCCCGCCAGGCAAGAGAAGAAAGACAACATTATTTCAATACATATATTATCACAATTTTGTTGCTATTTCTGCGCTTTGTCTATATAAGAATAATCCTATATGTTCTAAAACATAGAACTGTAGCAAAGGAAAAAAGGCAAAACGAACAAAGTAACACACATAATGAATACACATGTGTTTGGAAAACAAATGTGTGCTGTCTAAGCTACTTGAGTTGTTCCAGGCTTTTATCATACTACATTTCTTTCAACACAATATTGTTGGGTCTCCCTCGATCGCCTGCTAGCTATTAAACTGTTCCGGTTAAACCACGTGATCAGGAAGGGTACACTCGTAGCTATGGTATATTGAATGACATGTCAAAGAGTGTTCCCTGCTCCTTGTACACGAACATTTTATTATGGCATGGATTCACTTTGTGATATTTTTAGTTTACACGATTTATTTCAGAGTATCTTTCCATGATATTTGTAGTGACAGCGAATCACATGGCGACCAGAAATGTGATGAAAAGCAAACAGATATTAAAGGGAAAACAACAACAATAACTACACCAAGAACAACAACAACAAATGCAAAAAATCAGGAAAGCGTACGTCGCACGTTATCACGAATGAATGGTTTCGCTTTCAACGATTTAGTTTCAAAGGACCGAACCTAAAAGACTAATATCCCCCTCCCCCAAAAATGATGAACAATTTAAAGGAGAAATCCGAATAAATGAGGAGGGAAGGAGAAGAGGACAAATTAGAAGGGGATTAACTAACGGAACTAACACAATGAACATAACGTTTATCTTGAGAAACGTCCGTCAATTGCCATTATGTCTTCTGACATTTATGAAAACAAGTCATGGCTGTGCAAATAAGAATTAATGGATTATTATGGACACAGCTCCCAAGTGTAATGTATTGTATATTTATGGTATGATGACCAACTTTACTATTTGACTATGGATGTTGCAGAAGTCACACAAATCCAGGACACTAACAATCACAAAGTAGAGCCAATTTAAGAATACCAATCATCTCCTCTTTTGATTA
>JAVYIG010002196.1:152500-264412 GCA_035222895.1 Strongylocentrotus droebachiensis
GTCTGTCTCTAAAGACAGACCTACCCGTACGATTATAGGAGTATGAATTTTGCCTTGGTTACAGCCATACTTTCACTGCCCTCTACATAATCGAAGGACTTAAAGAGAAGGTTGAGTTCTGGGAAGAGGTGACAAATAATTTGTGAGCGTTATCATTCTTATTATGCAAGTGTGGAAGAACATCAAATAAGACATGTTCCCTGAAAAGCATGGCTCTTCAAATGCCTTCATATTCTAAATATGGCATGTAACATCGTAAAAATCCGGGGTAGGGTTTTTTCGCCATGTGTTCGTGTAGTCCCATATACATCTTTCTGTGTACAGTGTTTGCAACTTTACCAAGACTTGGCCAAATTTCTTATCATTTTGATGATTCTTATACGCTAGATGATCAACCTTTTCTGGTCGATTCCACACCGTTTCTTTCACAATGCAATCGCATGACCAGAACTCAACTTCATCTTTAACACAGTAATTATACCGAACTTGGCATTTTCCCCAATCAAAATTAGAGCCTCATCCAAAAGGAGAAAGTAGGTCACCGACTGGTCTATATTATTATTAAATATTTCCTAATTTAGGGATCCCTGATTTTGTCAGGGGTTTGAGGAAAAGGATAGGAAATTGGTTTCCTTGGGATATGTAGATGTAAGCGTGCATCGCGATATATCTTCCGATTGTACGGGATAGTAAATATATGGGAACGTGCTAACACACGCAATAACTTTAAATACGTTTTTTAAATCGTATGTACTTTGTACACGGTACGTTCATGCAATAGTAAATATATTGGGGGTCGCAAAATGGATATTTATTATCAAAATAAATTGGAAAACGTCTTGTACTATTATACTAACAATGGTAAATGTCTAAAGATCTGAGGGATTTTAAAGTCATATTAAATAGCACTTTCTACATACAACAAGGGTTATGTTGCTACTTGTCACGTGGGGGGTAAAGTAACTGATTAATTAAGTTATCATTTTAAAACGTTAAACACAACACTAGTGACCTAAAACACAACATCGAATACTTTCGAAAATCAACTTTAGGCAGGTGCAATAAACCAGTTCATAGTTGCAGTCTGAGCATGACCTGATAAAGGTCGTTGCAGACCAAAATGTGAAATACACGGAGACAAAATACTGGATACGTGCTCATGAAAGACCAAACTGTGAAAAACACGGAGACAAAATACTGGATACGTGCTCATGAAAGATATGTGATAATTATTCATTTATGCACAAGCAGTGCACTCCATGATACACAGGTGGAAGTATGCTTTGAAAAGGGAGAAATAATGGTTATTTATGTAGCACCTCCATCGCTGTAGGAGTGATTATTTCAAAATGTACAAAGTGGGACCTCTTCATGTTTTGAAGATCTTGGGATATCTGGGATCATTTGGGACATGTGCTAACCGTAAACTGGTATTATTGACTTGACGTTTGAAAATGAGCTAACATAACAGTGAATTACTTCGAATTCGATGGGATGTACAATAGGGGAATTGGAATTGACCGTGAGTTGATTTCTCGAAAGTCTATGTTATCGAAGAAGATCTAAGCAAAAATCTTACCGATGGCACGAGCAGTAGCTCCGACGATAGTCAGTATTCCAAAGATAAACAAAACCATGATGAAACTTCCTTAGGTGACCTTTTTCTCAACAAAGAAGTATGAATTAAATACCAAACGAAGTTGAAGTAGTTCTCATATGTCCACAGAGGAAGAATCCAAGATGATAATATTTTCAATTTAGACTACCAACGAGGCATCACTGAGTCTCGTGTTACCCGTCGACGGACCGGCCATGGAACCCTTGATGATGTATGCTAGCCTACGAAGAGTGCGTGAAACGACCGTCCAAGAATTCCACCAACTCTCTCCCTCAATCAATCTGCGTCATTCCGATCAAAACGGAGCCACATAATCTCCACATAAGTATTACTCCCAAGAGGGATGCACCACGCTTAACCGACACATGAGCTTTAATGTTCTTCAAGAACTTTCGAACTTTTAAACTCGCTTGCGTGTCAAACCAAGAAAGGAAAGGAACGACTTAGAAATCCACCTCGAAGTGTTTCGGACGCTTATCGGAATTGCGCAGTAGAGTATTTCCGCCCAACGGCCTTCACCAAGTATTGACTCGGCTGAGTGTGGACTAAATCCTTAATGCCCTGTGGATCCTATGAGCATCGACAGCAGGATGCTGTTTATATATCTGTGAGTTCTCACACTGAGGAATATATGATTTCTCTTTCATATGTATTGTAATTTGTAGGTTTATTTGTATTTTTTTTTATAGTTATGTTTAATATGTAATTGTTTATCATTTTATTTTTTGTTATAGCGCTTAAATACTGCGGTGGTATAGAGTACCGAAGCTGTGACATCATAACAATCTATTTTTTTAGAATTTCTTAATTTTTTTTTTCATTTCCCGAAAGAGCATCAAAAATAATATCCAAATGTCGAAAGCCAATTGAATATGTTAAGTATTGACTGAGATATGACCATTTGAACAAAAAATATGTCCTGTAGGAGCTCAGTGTTATAATGCTCTGGCTCGTAAAGTTATGAACCAGAGCAAAATGAAAAGAAAATGGAGAAATTCTAAAAATAAATTTTTGATGATGTCACACTTAAACACTCCATATAATCACTCTATAGGCACCGTTTTTGTAATCATTATCATGTTGTTTCTTGTCATGGGTGTCAACCGAAAGGAAACTATAGAAGTCTGCATAATTTATTTTTTACATATTTGATAGATGACGTAAAATGACAATCAATTTTATTATATACACTTACATATATAAATATATATCTCTCAGTGATTTGATAAAGCGGAAGTACAGTATAGAACGCTTCACATAAATTGGAATAACATAATATAACTTCCTTGATTTCCTCTCTTTTTTTCTATACCCTTCCTAGAACTGTAAGACACACCACGTGATTGCTGATCATACATGTCATCAGTTTTTTCTCTCTGCTAAGCCAGAAAGGCATTCGTTCATTCAACTTATAACAGGTTAAATGACTTAACTGTTCTTTTGTGTTATTGCTTTATGTTTAGGGGGGGGGGGGGTGAATCAAATATATTATTCGTCTTATCTGTTTAGACCCAAATCATTTACAAAATAGTTCTAGTTGCCATACACAGAGGAGAAGGAGTACCAACAAAAACACGAAAGACTGAATTTAATCAGGGGGTCAAGTAAACTCAAAGCCCAAGACAGGACGTTGTGCAAAAAGTCTTGAGGATCGATGTCTTCCCCAGGACATGTAGGACGGAATGACCAAAGGTCTACGGTCTACTAATCGCAAAGCCCTGTTGTTTCTTATAAGACGAAATCTCACCACACGCTCTTCTAGACATGCAGGCAAAATTAGAATATACAAACATATCAAGGGACAAAACAGATTCTTTGCCATTCTTTGATGACAAATCATCGCGAGGCTTGCTGGAAGAGAACGGTTATTTGCATTTTGTCTGAAAGAGAGACACAGTCGTCTGTCCCAAAGGAAATGATCGGAACTTGATGCATAATGAGTAAAACCAATGGTGACAGTGACGGGCAAGGTCGGACACCGTCAGAGGTAATATACTTGACCCTCTTTTCGAAGAGAACATTACAATTACCGCTCGCAAGCTTATGAGACATGCTTTCATGTTAAGAACTTTGAGAGCGAGGGAGGGAGGGAAGGAGAGAGAGAGAGAGAGAGAGAAAGAGAGAGAGGGGGGGGGGGGTGAAGGAGAGAGAGAGAAGCCGACATGCATACAGAGAGAGACAGACACACAGATAGAGATAGAGAAAGAGAGACAGAGAGAGAGAGCGGGAGAGAGAGAGAAGCAGATAAAGGGACAGAGACAGAGAGGAAAATGGAGGAAGGCAGAGAGAGAGAGAGAGAGAAAAAAAGAGAGCAGACATACAGACAGAAAGAGAGAGAGAGAGATAGAGAGAGACAGAGGCAGAGATATATATATATATATATAGAGAGAGAGAGAGAGAGAGAGAGAGAGAAAGAGGGGGTGGAGATAGAAAGAAAGAGGGGCGTGAAAAGAGAAAATAAAGATAGACTATAGAAAAAAAGACAATTTGAGAGATGGAGATCTAAGAAAGGGAAAGTAACGGACATGTCAGCACTCACACATAACACACACAAACACACGCGCACCCACAGTGTAGGAAGGAATGTGGAAAATACATTGAAGAAAATATTATGAGGAATGGGTTAAAAAATATAGACCACTAGTTTGATGAAATACATTAGTTATTTTATTAATTTAAATAAAAATGTGTATTAAAATTTCTGCTACTATGGAAATATGTAAAAACTGACTGAATGAAAATACTACACACATTATAAGTTATTTATTGAAGATAAGACTTTATTATTCAATATTGATAATTGATAAATCAAACCAAATTAACATTTAATATGGTAATCACAAAACTGTTAACTTTGACGAGTGAAAGCATGAATATACAACCTATAGAGCAAAATAATGAAATAAAAAGAAGTAAAAAGGTACCAACAAAATATTTCTTTATATGAGAGGACATGATCATTGAATTTGTTCATTCTACATAATTTTATAAAAATGATTTCGACATTAAACAACGGATAAGTAGTGGTTTTTATTGCGTCTTTATACATGATACCAAATTGAAAGATAGATATGAAGGAAACATATTTTCAATAGCGCCTGTAGATATCCCTTATACGAAACATGCAGTTGGAAATTGTCCAGGTTTAATACAATGGTATAGTGTATTTTTGTATTAAACGAAATTCATATAGCATGAATTAAAATTCAAATAATAGAAATTTAGACCTATAATTAGGCACAAAAAGCTCAGAGCTGCACGTTTCTGATTTGGTAAGCTCAATGTTACAAATTTTTACTTTGCAGTCCTTGCCCTACAGCGTCTTTTTATTAAACAAAATAATCACCCCATTTGAAATTGTACAGTTTTCTATAATTCAAGGTTTAAATGTTTCTTTACTTTTCCACATAATATAACATAATCAAATGAATATGCAATATATATAAATTCAATAACATAATATTAACCAAAGATACGACAAATGATTATACAATTATTCAAATGAATCATTTAAGATTGGTGCAGTGGTGAAACATAGTGGAGGAGTCTATTTAAAAAGCATGGCTTCTATTTTATAGACCCCTTGAGAATAAAAAAGTTACAAGCGCTCTGTAATATAATTAGAAAATATATGTATACACATGCTTAGGTAATCCTACACCCTCCCCTATAGTTAGCTTTGAGTGACTACTACCATACATTTTGCATAATTCGCTTCGATGCAATATCGTGTCAAACACGTACAATTTGAGAACAATATTAGTCTCAAAACTCCAAAATACAGTATAAATGAACTTATAGAAACTAGAACAATTTATTCAAACCATCACCATCAATACAAACAAAACTCATGAACACGGATTTTCCAAAAAAAAAAGGAAAATAAATATATATTATATGGGACAATTCTGTACTCGTGTTATGAATTGACCATCATAATTAATTATCCCCACATAGTAGGTACGTTATATTTTTTCATATCAAACTTGATAGATTTTGTGTAACCGTAGCCTTATAAAGGCTAAGATATCGTTGACTCGTCATATCTACTTATATCATGTTATATCACACTATATCGTATCATACTTATTACCGTATAAAACAACATTATTATTTTTTTCTTCTGAGATTCACTTGTTAATGAGAATATCAATATGGAATACAACAATCGTAGTCTAAAAAGGATAGCACATATATATTTCTTTTTAAGCAATCAAGAGTTTTAACATTTAATACAACGGTCATACCACAATCCTGACTCAAAGCCGATTCCATTGTAATATCTCGTTCGGTCCGATCTCTTGTCGATGTGCCTGGGGTAGGTCATCGTTCGAAACATCTTCAGAATTCTAGGATCAGTCCCGATTAGGCCACTCTCTGTCGCATGCAGGCACACGCCACAGGGACAGCCAGATTCTGCTCCTCGTATTTGTACATCCCTCCTGCGCACCGGGTCTTCATCAACACCTTGATGTTCCTCTTGACAGGGGTGCACTGAAGGTTGGGATTCGGGGTGTGGGTGTAGGGGTCCAGACACCCGCTGCACTGGCACTGCGCCACCTGTAGCCCCATCGGGATGCGATCCGCATCGAAGCACTCCACGTAGGTCCAAGGACACAGGCCATTCTCGTTGACTACCAACATGCTACCAGGAGCTGTACCCGATGGGCAGGTGGCGTTACTGGATATCCCGGTGAAGGTGGTGTTGGAGCACGCAGAGGATTGACTCCTCCCGATGTCAATGGGTGAAAGAGAGAAGGATTGGACGGCGAAAGCAGCTTTGTTAGGGTACAGGCCACTCTGAGCGAGAGACTGGTTAGGGATGCATGTCAGTGGCACCGGATTGCAGCTACTTGCAGCAATTAGAGCCAAGAAAAGGACGACCGTCTTGGTGTTCTGGAAGCGAATGTAAAGGAAAGTGAAAATATAGGTTAGAAGGTTAGAACATGTAGAAAAGGATTCAATTCATATCAATTTATTCTTTTCAAAACTCGATGAACAATGGCAATAAGAACATACAAAACACTTATAAACATGGCAGTGGATATTTAGATATTTCATCAACCTTTATTAAAATGTACACAATCGTAAATTTGTTATCATTTGACAACATTATTACCATTGGGCAAGCAATTCCTAGTTGAGGAAAACAAAACTGTCAAGTATGAAACGAACCATTTTATTTAAATTGTTGATACAGTTCATTTAAAGAAAAGATAGTTCTCATACTGTTAAAAAGGAAGATCTATTATCAACATAAGCGTAATCATTATGAGAAAAACTGTGAAATATATATATATTTTCAATGGCTTAAATTTAACCTTCGAAGTACAAAGTACGTGAAACCTATGTACATTTTCTTAAAGATTAGATTTTTCAAATTGTTAAAAAAATGTCCAACGCATTTCATAGTTACTAAGAGTATATAGGAGATTAGTTCTCATATGATAATTACCTTTGCACTATTCATTTTGTAGTTGTATCGTGAAAATCACAGTAACGGTATTCCTTCTGATGTAAAGTTTGTTCTGCTAGTAAACTTCGATGTGAGATTACAACTCTGAGTCCAACGAGTGATTGTTGGTTTTTCTGTCAAATTTTGGTCGTTTTATACCCTTTTTTGACGGATCTAGAAATATTAACAACAATAATTTTTGTTCTCTAAATCAAACCAAAGCATTCATTCTATTTGCGTGCATGAACTTAATAAAAATAAATAGGCTTACGAGTAAGTCTCGTGACATTTTTTCAGAAAAAAAAGAGCATAATTATTTATATTTAGTTTTTAAATCCCTTTTCAATTCTAGATTTGCTGTCCCGAAGGTGTAAAAAGGTGATTTTTGTTTTGTTTAGAAAGACACAACGATGATTGCCAATTCCATTCATAAATTAAAAACATACCACATTTATTGAAATATATAGTGTTTCGGTGCAACAATAATTTTAATTAGTTTTGTTTCTTTATGAATTGTTCTTTTGATATCAATAAAAGCAATTACGGCCATTTTCTTTGTCATCCCTTCCTCATAAAACCTTTTTTTTTCAATGAATGAACCAAATAGCTCTCTGAATTCCCCTTTATCTTGAAAGTCCTCTATTTTAAGTCTGCCCCTCTTTTTGTGTACATGTTTCCGAAATATCTTATACAATTTTCCTCGTATTTTCCCGATCCCGGTTCTGTCAAAAACCATGGGATCAATAGAAAAAGGGTATTGTTTAAAGCCCCACTGGAACAGTTTGGCCAGAAGGAATTAGTCCTCCCTTCATAGTCACTGACAGGTGGTTATCTCATCAAATCAGGTCTCAAGTAACATAAGAAAAAGGGGATCATGGGGCACCAATAGTCACCGATTATACATTATTTACTATATAGAGGGCGCAAGTAGCTATAGGTAGTGCAGTGGGGCTTTAATGTGCTGGTTACAACCACCATCTCTTTCTCGGATGTAAGACTTATGTAGCATGTTATTCATGTTAAGCCAACTGGCCGGGGTGACGCATTTCTTTGAGCAACGGCTGTTTTTGGGGATGACGATAAAGACAGAGAGAGAGAGAGAGAGAGCGATATGAAGAGAAATAGAGAGAGAGAGAGAGAAAGTTCTTTTTATATCCTTTTTTTATCTTTAAAAATATCCCTTGTGGGAGCGGACAGGGTTAGATGTGTAATACTTTCACCACTATTATGTGCGTAGAGAATGTGGCCTATAAAGCACTAAAAATGTGACGGTGGAATGAAAATATCATTGAAGTTAGTCCTCCATATTTCATAAATAACGTTTTTTCTTTTTTTATTCATTATTAGTTCGGGAAAAAACTTATTATGATATCTTCAGTTAATAGTTAACACCTTTATATTTTCTCGGATGGGAGACCCGTGTAGCATGATATTCATGTATAGACCAACTGGCCGGGGTGACGCATTTCTTTGAGCAACGGGTGACCTTTTGGATGACGATAGAGAGAGGGTGTGAGAGAGAGGGAGAAAGAGCGAGATGGAAAGAGAGACGACCAGAGAGAGAGAGAGACAGACAGACAGAGAAAGAGCGATATGAAGAGAAAGAGAGATATGAAGAGAAAGAGAAAGAGAGAGAGAGAGTTATTTTTATTTCGTTTTATACCTAAAAAAAAATCCTTGTAGCGAGCGGACAGGGATGGATAACGTGATGTAAAATACTTCCACCACTATATGTGCGTGTGTGCGTGTGTTTATATGCGCGTGCGTGCGTGTATGACGTCGCGCACTCCGCGCCAATATACGCGCACTCTACGTGTAGTGGCCTATAATGCGCTAACATGTGACGGAGGAATGAAATAATCATTAAAGTGATCCCCCACATTTCATAAATATTTAGTGTATGACGTCGCGCACTCCGCGCCAATATACGCGCACTCTACGTGTAGTGGCCTATAATGCGCTAACATGTGACGGAGGAATGAAATAATCATTAAAGTGATCCCCCACATTTCATAAATATTTAGTGTATGACGTCGCGCACTCCGCGCCAATATACGCGCACTCTACGTGTAGTGGCTTATAATGCGCTAACATGTGACGGAGGAATGAAATAATCATTGAAGTTATCCCCCACATTTCATAAATATTTAGTGGAATGTTGTTTTTTATTGTCATTATTAGTTCGGACAAATATTGGTGATATTATGATGATGACATTTTCAGCTTTGTAAATAGTTTACACCTTTATTCTTTTTTTTTGTTAAAGAAGGATATCAAACAAATGGATAACATGCACTGTGCCACTCAGACAACAGTGCAATGCCGATCACCTCAGAGAGTTCATAATACCGGAGCCTCTCAATGCGTGGTTCATTTAATTACTATATACCGGGATCTTATAATCCTCTAATGAGCAGCCGTTTAATAATTATTGGTATGCTTGCATAGTCAGACTATAGATGGCGTTTCGAGCGTTTGAGTGCAACCCTCTTGGAGTCTTTTTGGAGCATATCAGTTACATGGCGTTGAGTGAGATTTTCGAAAGCGCCCTCTAACAACTAATGACAATAATCCTAATGCCTCTGACAATACTACGGAAGTAATTTTTTTCTTCTAAAAGGTCGGGTGACATCCCGGCCCCCCCCCCCCTCCACTCAGAGTTATTTAGGGTACGCATATGCGTGTTCCCAGCACCCCCCCTTTCAGCATAAGTCCGGTGTGTAAAGTCAATACGGGTAGACCTTTTTCTTTTGTTACGAGCCAGAGATTTTGGGAAATATATAGGTTGATTCCTGTTGATGTGCAGGGCTGCATACAACTCATATTTTGTTATTCAAACATCTAAATATGTTTCATACCACTGTCTCTTGTTAGCTCACGAACGATTGACAGGAGATGTCACAAGATGAATGAGATCTGGAGCTTTTTTTAGGATGGAGCTTAGCAAGTCTTAGAAGCCCCTCTAAAGTGTTGGGAGCCCCACATATTTGATGGCAAAATGTCACTTAAATCGTATGAAATACATAATGTGAAAGAGGATGTCATTAATTTTAAGACACATTTCTGCAAGGACTTTCAAAACAAATGTGTTTGAAGTCGAATATTGATGAAAGAATACAACATTATCTTCGTACACCAGAAAACCCAAATTATGTATTCTTTTTATTGATATCTGTCTTCAAACACAACTTTTGGAGGGAAATCTTTGCAGAAGTCTGCCTTAAATGACATCCTCTTTCACATCATGATACAATTTAAGTGGAATTTTGCCCTTAAATGTGGGCGAATTCGGGACTCCCGACACTTTTAGAGAGGCTTTATAACTTTGACCCTAGTTAAACATTTTTACTATCCTATTTAAACAAAATAATCAATATTGAAGTGCAAACAAATAACGGAAGTGCAAGCGTGTATGATAGAAACAAGTTCGTTTTAAGAATCTTAAATGAAAGAAGGCAATGTTCGTTTGCAAACTAGAGTGATAATTCTTATGCTTGAAATATGGCTGGATAGTCTGTGTGTATAAATTGTGTTCTTGTACAAACGTGTATCAATGAAAAAAATGTTAATTCACGTCTGAGGATACATAATAAACACCATCATCCAAACACCTGCCTCCAATACACGACTCAATTTCGAGAGCTGGCCTACCTCAAATATCATTAAACACTGACAAAGAGTGTGATATTGTGACTATTCTGTTTTTAAAAGAATGTTTTGAGAGCAGTATTGGGTACGACATGGCATTTCTCTACTCATTAATGCTGTCTCATAAGCATTCTTTCTTCAAGTTTAAAAAAAAAAAAAAAAATCAGTTGTGTACAAACAATATTAACCAGACATTGGCTCTAATTCTGTAACAGGCCTAAAATTTGGGTTCGAATTGAACAAATACAAACATTTCGATTACAATTAATAATTTAAAGCCATTATTAAATCTGTACCTCAAGGAATCTACCTGTGCCATATTTACCTGTTCCTAATGACACGTGCAGCTTTTTCTTATCTTTATTTGTTTACATTAGGGTCATAACTGGGTTATAGGAAGGACCTACTTGAATCTGAATGGTTCCGAAGATCATATCCTAACGAAGTAAATCATCGTTGTCAGGATGAGTTTAACGTCATAGATCTATGCTGGGAGACGTCGAGAACAAACGAATCGTAATGGGAGTCATAACCGGTTGTTGATTAAAAAAGAATACCCACAAATTATTTCGGGGACTTAACGCCACATAATATATATTAATTTTTAGAAGTTAGGATGCTCATACAAGTCATGTAACACGCCCGATATAGATAAAGTAATGAGGGAATCAAAGGGCCATATTTTGTATTTGTATTGAATAGGGAAATAGCATTCACCTAAAACATTAATATAATTCCACGAATGACATCAATTTAATCAATCAATCAATCTCCGCAAATTCAAGTTTCTTTGTATGATGGGCGAGGTGCCGAGCGGGGGTGTTATACCCTATCATGAATCTCTGTAGCTGGCGATTTTATTGCCTCTTTTTTTCTCGATAATCAATATTTCCGTTCTTCGGGTGGACAAATTGGGTATTTTATCAATGCATTTTATGGTGAACTGACTAAAGATGATTTAAAATACAATTGAGGACATTGCAGGGAATTGCAAAAAGAAAATCTCTAAGCTTGTAAAAGGGCAAATTGTGGTAGAACATCATAAATGGAACTGTCCTAAAAGTATGGTAGCAAAATATATTACCGAAATTGTACTCGTTTTTCTTTGCAAATTTGAATTTTGTCACTGGCAGTGCTATATTCACCTACAAAATGAGGGTTTTCCTTGTCCCATAGTTAAAAATAATACATGTATTTTGAAAATGGGGACCAAACTGTAAAAATAATCACTACATTTTCATTAAATATTCTGTTATAAAACGATAAACACTATCAAATGGAATACTAATTTCGAACATCTTAAGAAAGAAAGAATAAAGAAGGAAAGAAAGAAAGAAAGAAAGAAAGGAATGAAAGAAAGAAATAAAGAGAGAAATAGGATGACGAAGAAAAGAAATATGAATTCTAAAGAAGATGTAGAACATGAAGAGAAGGTTCATGAAGAACCCTTTTCGAGAGACTAAAAGCATTTTATTTTTTTCTTCTAAAACATAAATATCCAAATATAATCTGAGCTATTGATAGATTAACATAGGGAAATTCTCGGTGTTTAGTTAAACTTTAAATAGAAACACAAACAATCCAATATTTTGTTTACCTCGGTCCTTTATCAGAGACATCGGTCCATCGTTTATTACCTGTTTAGGGATGTGTTCTTTTTCAGATAAAAACGAGACTTAATCGAGTTTTGATAGCAAATTGCCTACTGTTAGTTGTTCCAAAGTTCACTAAAGCCGGTCATTCTAGAAGTAGTTATCGTTTCTTATTTGACGTCATAGTTTTTGATGGAAATGTAAGGGGGAGATTTAATCACATTTTGATTTATTCACGATGCCTGATCCAGCTTATGAATTATCAGCACAATATATGGCAAATACTAGAAATGACTGCTATAACAAATTACCTGATAGGATCTTTTGGTACTTTGCAAAATTGGGAAGTGTAGTTCCGTTCAATTCGGGAAACTGTTCCGAAATCGCCACACATTTTCCGCGGAACAAAACGATACTTGGGCAAATAAGGATGCACATAAACGGAAGGGAAAATATGTCCAAATAGAGTATTTAAGGTCCAATTCTAGCACTGGCTGATCATTCCCATTCGACCCGAGCCTTGGAGGAGCTGAGCAAAGAGCAGAAATTACAAAAGAGAGCACTTTGAGGTTGCCAAAAGACGATTCAATTATTAGGTTTACAACGAAATCTTGACGTTTAGATAAAAATGGAGGTTCGTATAATTATTTATTCATTTATTCAGTTATTACAATGATATTGTTACCATGAAGTACTCATACTCAAGATAAACTAAACACTAACAAATATGGTTGTAAAGAGTGTTTAGAGGATGAGAACATAATTCTAAATGGTTATTAAACTCATCAAATTCTATCCATTGATTCATAAGTAATACTCTGTTTTATGCAAAAGTTAATTCTAATCATGTTCATGACGCGACTTTCATAGTCATTGTTCTCGTGCACGCTGTCACGTGGTCATCTGTTGTTGAAGTCGGTTTTCATGGTACACACCGTAACTCTCAACCATATTCATTTAATTCTTTTAGGTCTTCAATATTGCAATTTTGATGATCATCGTCGTCTTTCACGCTGTCACATCTTCGCCGGTAAAGTCATCATCGCAGTATTGCCTTCCCATGAACCAAGCCGACTACGAATCACGAGAGAGGAACGGTCATCTGTTCTATCCAAACCAAGATGCCTTTGCCGTCCAGAGCTTCAACGTTTCAGATGCTGATATGGGTAGAAAAGAGACATCAAGCTGCCCATACGATGGCTTCTCCAGCCCTCAGAGCTGCCCGGCCGGTGTCAAGCCAAGTGCCTCTGAACCAGTCAACTCCAACCAGGATGGCATGTGCCCTTGGACCTATGTTGAGTGTTTCGACCCCGACCGTATCCCGATATCGATCAGCATGGCACAGTGTCAATGTTCAGCGTGTCTGGATCCTTACTCTCACGAAGCTGATCCTAACCTACGATGTCAACCCATCTTTCATAACATGAAGGTCCTGAGAAAAACCCAGTGTGTGGATGGTCTGTACCGATACGAGGAGGAGACTGTCAAAGTACCGGTAGCATGTGGATGCATGAGACAACGGGTAGCATAATAAACATCGTAATTTATCCACAGCTTTAACCAAAGAAGAAACCCGACATATTCTATGTTCTATTGTATTCCTCTTGTATCGATGTGTATTCCTGTTTAATAGGAATGGCAACGTTATCTTATTTATCATAAGTAAATATCTATATTACATATCATAAGAAGAGGGCTTGTAAACTTTAATATTATCGCTGTGCTCACAATTGTATTCAATATATTTATACATGTTCTATTTTTCATATAACTTATCTATATGTAACTTATTTTCATACAAACCGTTACGGTATTCATGAAATTATTGTAAAGCTCACAACATTGAATATATTAGTATTTACATCAAACGTTTAAAGGTAAAGACCAGTATTGGAAACGCCCCAATTTCAAAAAATGAAATGGAAGCTCTTATTACCAATCATGTGAAAGAATATGTTTTGACTAATACATGATGATAACAATTTTGCCGGAAAACCGCCTACTAATTGATATATTTGGTAAATTAGTTTATCTATTAGCCTGTGAGAGATAAACGCAAGTGTCGCGCACGTGTGCGTAGTCCCATATACATCTTTCTGTGTACAGTGCTTGTAACTTTACGAAGACTGGGCCACATTTCTTATTCTTTTGATGATTCCAGAACCTTGCAGTACACACCAATACTTATATGCTAGATGATCAACCTTTTCTGATCGATTCCACAACGTTTCTTTCACAATGCATCCGCATGACCATAACTGGTCTTTATCTTTAAAGAATCCATATAGTTATCATAACATTTGCTGTATTAGACGTTGTCTTGATCGTGGCTATATAAGCAAGTTTTTTTTTTAAACGAATGTAGGTGGGTGTAAGTAACTTTGTAAAAGGTCTCTCAAAAATAGTAATTTTTACCTGCAAGTGTAGAAATCAGCGATTTTTGTTGGTTCTAAATTCTGGTTAAGTTATTTTATTTGAAATATGTGCATTACCAGCATAATATATTTGTTATCTATATGTCCAAGTGGTATGTGCGTTTTAGCACATTTTGGTTATAATACTATGTCGATTATTATCCATTATTTCTGACTTTTGCGTCACACTAAAACCATGTCAAGTTTGACAATGTACCGTATCCACTGAGTGGACAACATGGTTAATTTGTTTTAACCTTTGTTATACAGTTTCTTTATATTATGGGACAGTTATATAACTTATTGGATTATTGGTGCCATGGCTCATTGTATTTTATTAAAAAAATAAAGCAAATATATTTGAAAGCCATCAAAAGGAATCGAATTATCTGTCTTTATAAGAAGAGAGAAATGATTAGAGAAGATATAGAAGTGAGTGTTTGTGCGATGGATAAAACTAGCGAACCCGAGAGTAAAAAGAAAAAGTCGATAGCGTGAAACGGGGAAGATATACACGTCAAAAGAGCCAAATTAGACCGAGAGGTAGAGAGAGAGAGAGAGAGAGAGATAAACAGAAGACGAAGAAATAGATTAAACACGAGTACTTGTGAGCAGTTCTAAAGGAATAAAGGAATTGGGGGTTTAAGCACCCCCCCAAAAAAAAAAACACAAAAAAACAATGATAGTCATATGTAGAAAATAACACCCATGCTCTCTATACCCCCCCCCCCCCCTCCGAGAAACAAAACGGTAAATAATAACGACAATGCAAGTGAATAAATATACATACAAATTAAAATATAATTTAATCACTTCATATCTATATACACAATGGATGCGCATACTTTAATATTCACCTCCGTTGGTTGTGCAGAAAATGAGGGCTTCAGTTTTTTACCCAAATAGAAAAAACGACAGGGTCTTTGGATTCGATTATTCCATTCATGTACTTTCATAAACTCATCCTGCTTTGAGATTAGTATTTGAGGGCTTGCAAATAATATAATATTAATAATAATATTCGGTTCTTGTTTAGCGCATATCACATTATATAACGTCTCTATAGCTATGCGCTTCCAAATAGCTTCGGAAATTATTACCCTAGCTTTAGCTCCGGCAGCCGTAGTCAGCGCACATTGCATTTCAAGGAATAATCCTACCAGGATGCATTTGCCTCACCTGGGTCGAGTGTGGCAATTCGCTAATGGAACAATCACAGTGTTACCACATAGTGAACCACACTGTTTACCACATAGTGGTCCACAGCGTGCTACCACATGTGGGCCACATGCGACTTTGGGACATGTGGTAACGCTGTGGTGTACTATGTGGTGTCAACTACATAGTCTACCACACTAGGTACCACAGTGTGGTGCGCACTACATAGTACACCACAGCGTTACCACCCGTCCCAATACACATTTGGCCCACTTGTGGTAGCACGCTTTAGGACCAAACACATAATTACCACATTGTCTACCATACTGTGCCATGTAGACATAGTCTGATACTGTGGCATCCACCACATAGTCTACCACACCCTTCAGATGATATATTTTTTAGTAATTTACGCTATAAATAGCAATTATACTAATAAATGTTGCCAATGGCAACAATGAACACAGTATCACTGGTATGTCTGCAATTTCCAAAGAAAAGGAATCGGTAAAAAAACTTTTTTTGTTTTAATATGGGTCATACATTCTCATAAACTTGTATTTTATTAAATATATTTTATTTTATAGTTAATATTTCCCTAATTCATGTTTAATTAAATGTAATTCATACAAAGTAGTAAAATGTCCTAATAATTGACAATTAATATTTTGTAGTACTTTCGAAATGAATTGTATGTAACTAAATGAACCCCACACTGTGACAATACTGTAAACACAGAGTTTGCACATAATTAAATACATACCACACTGTGATAAATATGTGTCACTATGTGTTAAATATGACCGAATATGTGGTTAACCCAATTCCACACTGTGACAATACTGTGAGCACAGAGTTTTCACAAAGTGAAATACATACCACACTGTGGTCAATATGTGTCACTCTGTGTTAAATATGTACGACTATGTGGTAAAACGCATGATTTGAACCCCACACTGTGACAATACTGTGATCAAAGAGTTTACACATAGCTCAGTACATGTCATACACCACTGTGGTAAATATGTGTCTCTCTGTGTTCAATATTTACGACTATGTGGTAAACCACATGATATAAAGCCAGTATTAAATCTGCACCTCAGTAAATATATCTGTGCCATATTTACCTGTTCCTAATGACACGTGCAACTTTTTGTTATCTTTATTTGTTTACATTAGGGTCATAACTGGGTTATAGGAAGGACCTACTTGAATCTGAATGGTTCCGAAGATCGTATCCTAAAATGAAGTTAATCATTTTGTCAGGATGAGTTTAACGTCATAGACCTATGCTGGATGGAAGTATGAGAACAAACGAATCGTATTGGGAGTCATTTCCGATCGTTGATTAAAAAAAAATACCCACAAATGATTTCGGGGACTTAACGCCACATAATATCTATACCTCTTTAGAACTTAGGATGCTCATACAAGTCATGTAACACGCCCAATATACATAAAGTAATGAGGGAATCAAAGGGCCATATATTTTGTTTGTATTGAATAGGGAAATAGCATTCACCTAAAACATTAAAATAATTCCACGAATGACATCGATTTAATCTCTATCTCCGCAAAATCCATTTTCTTTGCATAAAAGGCGAGGGGCCGAGCGGGGGTGTTATACCCTAGCATGAATCTCTGTAGCTGGCTATTTCATTGCCTCTTTTTCTCTCGATAATAAACGTTTTCGTTCTTCGGGCGGACGAACTGGGTATTTTATCAATGCATTTTTGGTGAACTGACTAAAGATGATTTAAAATACATTAAAGGGATAGATGATTTCTGTTTTCAGACCGCAAATGCCTTCAAAGTGCATGTTTATTGCTCTTATTTTATCTATGACATTTCTAGTGCCCTTTTAGGACCTAAAATTGCTATGAAGGTAATTTTAGACCCCCAAAAATGTGTAAAATTAGCCAATACGAACATACCAATTCAGCTCTACTTTAAAAAAAATACGGTGACCGTTAATTAATTAATTATTCAATAATAACAATACATGGACCGGCTGGTTGTGCGTAATATAGCCAACACGACAAAGCCAACAAAAAGTCCAACATCGGCATTGGCTGAAATACAACGTAAAAGGCGCTCCTTTTTTTTTCAACGGCATTTTCAAATTATCGAATATTTGTGGTGGTACACAAATATTAGAAATCGTTCTATTTATGGATATTTCAGCCGTCTCTGAACCGATTTTGATCAAACAAAGATGATTTTGTAATTTGAATTTTATATTATTTCAAATTTGACACTCAGTTTTTCATTATCTCACAAAAAGTTATTTTGCGTAGTGCCGTCTGCAACAGAACTCAACTATCCCTTTAAAAAAAGGATATTGCAGGGATTTGCAGGTAGAAAATCTTTAAGCTTGTAAAAGGGCAAATTGTTGTCAAACATCATAAATGGAAACTGTCCGAAAAAGTATGGTTGCAAAATATGTTACCGAACTTGTACTCGTTTTTTTCCTTCAAATTTGAATTTTTGCCACTGGCAGTGTTATATATACCTCCAAAATGAGGGTTTCAATTGTCCCGTAGTTGAAAATAATACATGTATTTTGTAAACTGTAAAAATAATCACCAGATTTTCACTAAATATTCTGTTATAAAACGGTAAACACTATCAAATGGAATACTAATTTCGAACATCTTAAGAAAGAAAGAAATCAAGAAAGAAGGAATGAAAGAAAGAAATAAAGAGAGAAATAGGATGACGAAGAAAAAAAAAGAAGAAATATGAATTCTAAAGAAGTTGTAGAACATGAAGAAAAGGTTTATGAAGAACCCTCTTCGTGAGACTAAAAGCATTTTTTCGAATTTTTTTTCTTCCGAAACAAAAACATCTAAGTAATCTAAGCTATTAATAGATTAACATAGGGAAATTCCCGGTGGGAAGTAAAACTTGAAATAAAAACACAAACAATCCAACATCTCATTAACTTGGTCCTATATTAGAGACATCGGACCGTCGTTTATTACCTGTTTAGGGATGTGACCATTCTTAGATTAAAACGAGACTGAATCAACTTTTGATAAGAAACTGCCTATTGTTAGTTGTTCCAAAGTTCACTAAAGCCGGTCATTTTAAAAGCAGTTGTCGATTCCTATTTGACGTCATAGTTTTTGATGGAAAGGTAAGATTTTATACATTTTGATTCATTCACGATGCCTGATCCAGCTCACTTATGAATTATTAACACATTATATAAGAAATAGCCTACTAGTAATGAATGCTATAACAAATTACCTGATATAGGATCTTTTGGTACTCTGATAAAGAAATTGAAAAAATGAAAAAATAAAGGTAAAAAAATAAAAAATAATATTAAAGAAAAGAAAAATGCAAAAAAAAAAAAAAAAAAGCCCCCCAAAAAAAAGAAGAAAGAGAAAAACTGAAAAATGGATACTAAGGTAAAAAAAAACAACATACCATTTCCTCATTGAGTGCATCCAATATGTTATGATAAGAAAAGAGAAAAAAAGATCAGAAGGGAAGGAAGCTGTGTTCCTCAGAAATGCACAATACACGTTAAAACTACACAGTGGAATAAAACATTTATTTTAATCTCGTTCATCCTTGTGTCAGAACAGAAAAAAGTATCATAATATAATCAAATATATCTAGAATTTACATTAAACAAATTGAATACAATAATGGCATAGGTTGTCTCCTATGGAAAATACAAGAATTAACTGAAGAAAGACGTAATTTAATCTGTTTGATTTGTTTGAAGGAAACTATCAATATATTGGTGCTAGCCTGAACATCTTAACACCTTTTTTGGGGTACTAGTCAGTGTTAGTATGTCTAATTCTCCGTGGTCCACCAAAACTTTGAAATTATTAATGTCTTACACTGCAACACTTTAGAAGCGGTAAGATGACTAAAATTAGCGAACCCGCTCACCAAACGTCTTATGGGGAAGTGTAGTTCCGTTAAATTCGGGAAACTGTCCCGAAATCGCCACACATTTTCCGCGGCACAAAATGATACTTGGGCAAATAAGGATGCTCATAAACAGAAGGGAAAACAGCTCCAAGTAGGGTATTTAAGGTCCGATGCTAGCACTGGCTGATCATTCCCATTCGACTCGAGCCTTGGAGAAGCTGAGGAAAGAGCAGTAATTACAAAAGAGAGCACTTTGAGGTTGCCAAAAAGACGATTCAATTATTAGGTTTACAACGAAATCTTGACGTTTAGATAAAAATGGAGGTTCGTACAATTATTTATTCATTTATTCAGTTATTAGATTTATATTGTTACCATGAAGTACTCATACTCAAGATAAACTAAACACTAACAAATATGGTTGTAAAGAGTGTTAAGATGACGAGAACATAATTCTAAATGGTTATTTAACTCATCAAATTCTATCTATTGATTCAGAAGTAATACTCCTTTTTATGCAAAAGTAAATTCTAATCATTTTCATGACGCGACTTTCATAGTCACTGTTCTCGTGCACGCTGTCACGTGGTCATTTGTTGTTGAAGTCGGTTTTCGTGGTTCACAACGTAACTCTCAACCATATTCATTTAATTCTTTTAGGTCTACAATATTGCAATTTTGATGATCATCGTCGTCGTTCACGCTGTCACATCTTCGCCGGTAAAGTCATCATCACAGTATTGCCTTCCCATGAACCAAGCCGACTATGAATCAAGAGAGAGGAACGGTCATCTTTTCTATCCCAATCAAGATGCCTTTGCCGTCCAGAGCTTCAACGTTTCAGATGCTGATATGGGTAGAAAAGAGACATCAAGCTGCCCATACGATGGTTTCTCCAGTCCCCAGAACTGCCCGGCCGGTGTCAAGCCAAGTGCCTCTGAACCAGTCAACTCCAACCAGGATGGCATGTGTCCTTGGACATATGTTGAGTGTTTCGACCTCGACCGTATCCCGATGTCGATCAGCATGGCACAGTGTCAATGTTCAGCGTGTCTGGATCCTTACTCTCACGAAGCTGATCCTAATCTACGATGTCAACCCATCTTTCATAACATGAAAGTCCTGAGAAAAACCCAGTGTGTGGATGGTCTGTACCGATACGAGGAGGAGACTGTCAATGTTCCGGTAGCATGTGGATGCATGAGGCAACGAGTAGCATATTAAACATCGTAATTTATCGATAGCATTAACCAAAGAAGAAACCATACATCTTTCATGTTTCACTATATTACTGTTGTATTGATCTTTATTCCTGTTTTAATAGAAATGTCAAGTTATCATGTTCTATGTTATTTATCGAAAGTAAATATTTTTCATTATCTACTATCAGCCAACTTCGTCTTTTTTAAAAAACTATTAAGTAGCAGGGGCGGATCTAGCTTTTTGCTAAGGGGGGGGGGGGGGGTTTGACCAAAATAATGACGATGCGGAGCATCGTCCACGAGCCGCAAAGCGGCGATCCGATTTTTTTTGGGGTGTTTATTTGAACCCCGTAAGTGATGTTTTCCTGGCATCTATTAACACAATGGAGACCATAAAAAGCAGTGCATGATAACGTCTTTTTAAATCAAGTACTACAGCTAAATACACAGTTATATCCAGAGTTATCATGTGTTTGGTTAAGTTACCAGATGAGTTGAATATCTTCTCACAATATTTGCACTTGAAAGGGTTTCTCTCCAGCGTGCGTTCTTTTTTTTTTTTTTTTTTTTTTTTTTTGTGGGCCGCCCAAGGGGGGGGGGGGGTTTAAACCCCCTAAACCCCCCCCCCCCCGTAGATCCGCGCCTGAGTAGACCAAAGAAGAGGGCTGGCAATTTCAATATTGTTTGTGTGCCCCCGATTGTATTCATTGTATTTAACTTATAGCCTGCCATAAGGCTGCATTCACGCTGCCGTTGTAGTGCTTTGTACATGCGAGCAAGCCATTGCTTCGCTGCCTTGTGCATGCATGCACTCATTCGTAATAGCAGTTATTGTTCATGCTCATTGGACTGTGCTGTGTGTTTCGCATGCGCTATTCATAGAAACATCGCGTTTAATATTCAGATTATCTCAAAATAAACTTGGCACGAGGGATTTGGGGCTTGGCACAATGGGGATTAGCTCCGTGGCATGATAAGAGTTAAACATGTTCTATTTATAATATCACTTATTTATATGTAACTTATTTTCATACAAACCGTTACAGTATTCTTTCATGAATTTGTTGTAAAATTCAAGACTTCAAATAGATTCTTAACTTGGTCCTTTATCAGAAACATCGATCCGTCGTTTATGAGTTGTTTAGGGATGTGATTTTTAGATTCAAATGAGAATCCATATAGTCATTCATTAGATTTGCTGAATTTGACATTGTCTTGATGCTAAGCAAGTTTTTTTAACGAATGTAGGTGGGTGTATGTAACTTTGTAAACCGTTTATCATATTAAGCAAATTTTACATACAAGTGTAGGAATCAATGATTCCTTTTGGTTCTAAATTCTGTGCATGTTATTTTGTTTCGAATATGTGTCTAACTAGCATATTGTATTTGATATCTTTATTTCCGAGTGGTATGTGCGTTTTAGCACTTTAGGGTTACAATATTATGTCGATTATTTTATTCTTTGTAACCTTCGCGTCACACTAAAACCATGTCAGTTTGACAATATAACGTATCCACTAAGTGGATAGTATTATTTGTTTTAACCTGTGTTATACAGTTTCTTTATATTATAGGACAGTTATGTAACTTATTAGACTATGGATGCCATGACTCATTGTATTTCATATACAAAATAAAGTAAAGAGCTTTGAAAGCCATCAAAAGGAATCGAATTATCTGTCTATACTGTATAAGAAGAAAAAAACGATTAGCGAAAAGAGAGAAGTAAGTGTTTGTGCGATGGATAAAACTAAAGAACCCGAGAGTAGAAAGATAAAGTCGATAGCGTAACACGGCGAATATATACACGTTAAAAGAGCCAAATTAGACCAAGCGGGAGAGAGAGAGAGGTGGAGAGAGATAGAGCGAGAGAGATGATTAGAGCGAGGGAGAGAGAGCAGTGAACCCTGCCAGGCTCATGTAGAAAATACCACACATACTCAATAAGCCCACCCCAAGGGAAAAAAAACACAACAACAATACAAATGAAAAAATAAAAAAGCATATGAAAATATCAAGCAATATATACATCATACGGGATGTGCATATTTTACTATCCACATCCAATGACTATGTACAAAAAGAGGGCTTCATTTCCCCCCACGGAAAGAAAACCACAGGGTCTTTGGATCTGATTTTTCGAACATACATGTACTTTCATAAACTCATCCTGCTTTGAGATTAGTTTTTGAGGGCTAACAAATCCCTGATATGGTCTTTAAATGTCATTAAAAAAGACATTTCTGCTTCAAAGATTTGATAAAGAGGGCGACACGGGAGGGCGATAGAGAGGAGTAATATATAAATAATAATTAATCCTGGCAGGAATCATACAAATGGCAATATTATATTTGTTAAAAATGATGATATTTTAAGAAATGGCTATCAAAGTGAGTCCAGCAGTTGAAAATAATACATGTTTTTTTTTTAGAATGGGTACCTAAATGAAGACAAAAATCAGTACATTTTCACTTGATATTCTGTTATAAAATGGTTCCCACTTTGAATCGAATGTTAATTTCGAACAACCTTGAGAAAGAAAGAAAATAAGAGAAAGATTAAGAAAGACAGAAAGAAGGAAAGAAAGAAAGAAAAAAAACGAGAGAAATAGTATGACGACGAAGAAGAAGAAATATTAATTCTGAAGGAACTGCAGAACCTGAATAAAAGGTTCATGAAGAACCCTCTTTGTGAGACTTAAAGCATTTTTTTTCCCCTTTTCTTCTGAAACAAAAATCTGAGCTATTAATAGATTAGCATAGGGGATTTCCCGGTTGGAAGTCAAACTTGAAATAGTAACGCAACAAATCGAACATTTCATTAACTTGGTCCTGTATCAGAGACATCGAACCGTCGTTTATTACCTGTTTAAGGATGTGATCATTTTTAGATTAAAACGAGACTTTTAGTTTTGATAAGAAACTGCTTATTGTTAGTTGTTCCAAAGTTCACTAAAGCCGGTCATTTTGAAGTAGTTGTCGAATCTTATTTGACGTCATAGTTTTTGATGATAATGTAAGAGGGGAGATCTTATACATTTTGATTCGTTCACGATGCCTTATTTGGCTTATGAATAATAACACAGGTCATATCATAATTAGCACATTATACAACAGATACTAGTAATGACTGCTATTACAAATTACCCAATATGATCTTTCGGTATTTTTCTGTAAAGTATGTGTAGAGTTAATCTCAATAAGGTTTGATGTCATTATTTACCACTCCATCCACCAGTTGCGTAGCTGAAGAGGAAAGGATTGGGGGGGGGGGGGGGGGTCCCATAACAAAATAGAAAGATGCAAATAAAGAAGTACAAGAAAAGAGAGAGAAAAAAAAGGAAGAGTAGGGCCGTAATTGTAAACAAAATTATATCATACCTTCATTTGATTGCAACCTTTTCTCACAATTATCTCCTACTAAGACTGATCCCCCTTAAAAAAGAAAAAAAATGCATGTGCCTACACAATGAACATTTGGATCCATGCCTTTCCACTATCAATTACGTTTTTACTAATT
The DNA here is from genome assembly GCA_035222895.1 of Strongylocentrotus droebachiensis. Taxonomy (NCBI): domain Eukaryota; kingdom Metazoa; phylum Echinodermata; class Echinoidea; order Camarodonta; family Strongylocentrotidae; genus Strongylocentrotus; species Strongylocentrotus droebachiensis. The sequence goes on from JAVYIG010002196.1 coordinate 177,003, forward strand.
TTTACTTTAGAAAAACGATATATTAGGATAAGAAAAGAAAACAAAGATTTTAGAAGGGAAATAAGCTGCATTTGATGGGGTAGGAATCTTCAGAAATGCACAGTTCACGTTAATAGTACAGAGTGGACTAAACATGTTTTTGAATCTCTTTTATCCCCGTGTCAGCACAGAAAATACTGTCATAATGCAATATATCTTGAAAACAAAAATGGCAAAGGTTGTCTCGTATTGAAAAATATATGACGTAATTTAGTTTGTTTATTTTTCGAAAGAATGACAATTTTAACTCCTTTTCTTAGATTAGTGTTAGTATGGAGAATTCCCGGTGGTTCACCAAAACGTTGAAATTATTAATGTTTTACACTGCAACCCTTGAGAAACGGTAAGATGACAAAATTAGCGAACCCGCTCACAAACCGTCTTACGGGGAAGTATACTTCCGTTAAAATCGGGAAACCGTTCCGAAATGTCCACACATTTTCCGCGGGACAAAATGATACTCGGGCAAATAAGGATGCTCATAAACGGAAGGGAAAATAGGTCCAAATAGAGTATTTAAGGTCGAATTCTAGCACTGGCTGATCATTCCCATTCGACTCGAGCCTTGGAGAAGCTGAGCATATAGAGCAGAAATTACAAAGAGAGAAAATTGTGAGGGTTGCCAAAAAACGATTCAATTATTAGGTTTACAACGAAATATTGACGTTTAGAATGGAGGTTCGTATATTTATTCACCTATTCAAAGTTATGGCAATAATATAATAAACAACATCTTTATTCATATTTACCTTAATATCTTAAAATGATGTACTCATTCTCAAAACAAACCATACATTTAAAAATATGGTAGTAAACAGTGTTTATAGCTCTTGATGAGAACCCATTCTGAATGGTTATTTAAATTTAATGAAATTCTATCAATGGAAGTAATACTTTCTTTCTATGCAAATGTAAATTCCAACAATTTTCATGACGCTTTTGATTGAAGTCCGTTTTAATGATACACACTGTAACTTTCCACCGTATTTATGTAATTCTTTCAGGTCTACAATAGTGCTATCTTGATGATCATTGTCCTCGTTCACGCTGTCACATCTTTGCCGGTAAAGTCATCATCGCAGTATTGCCTTCCCATGAACCAAGCCGACTACGAATCACGAGAGAGGAATGGTCATCTTTTCTATCCAATTGAAGATGCCTTTGCCGTCCAGAGCTTCAACGTTTCAGATGCTGATATTGGTAGGATAGAGACATCAAGCTGCCCATACGATGGCTTCTCCAGCCCCTAAAACTGCCCGGCCGGTGTCAAGCCAAGTGCCTCTGAACCAGTCAACTCCAACCAGGATGGCATGTGCCCTTGGTCCTTGGACATATGTTGAGTGTTTCGACCCCGACCGTATCCCGATGTCGATCAGCCTGGCACAGTGTCAATGTTCAGCGTGTCTGGATCCTTACTCTCACCAAGCTGATCCTAACCTACGATGTCAACCCATGTTTCATAACATGAAGGTCCTGAGAAAAACCCAGTGTGTGGATGGACTGTACCGATACGAGGAGGAGACTGTCAGAGTACCGGTCGCATGTGGATGCATGAGACAACGAGTAGCATAATAAACATCGTAAACTATCGACAACATCAACCGAAGAAGAAACCCTACATGTCTTATGTTCTATTGTATTACTTCGGTATTGATCTGTATTCCTGTTTTAATAGGAATGTCAACTTGAAATCTTATATTTTTTTAAAAATAAAAAGTAAATATTCTTTTATTATATATTATATTCCACATACTAAGAATCTTGCTCTACGATTGGTCAAAAGTAAATCACGTGATGAAAGATAGTTCACCCATTATTGATGGGAAAAGCAAAAAGTTCGTTACACTGTGTAGATAGTACTACTATCTACAAAGTGCAACGCACTTTCACTGAAGATAGAGGTACTATCTACACAGGGCAACGCACTTTCACTGAAGATTATCCAAAAGCGCACTAAAACGGGCGTAATTAAGCGCGCATTACCATTGAGCGCAATTAAAGAAAACACATGCGCGCACCGTACCCTCAAGGGGTTGGGTTAAACTTAAACTTTTTTGGTGTGAATTTGGGCTTAGGTGTCTTTTATGTAAATGCATACACGTCTTTTTCTTTTTGTAGTTAAATTGTTTTAGATGTGGAATATAAAGCAAATAATCACCTTTTGGTTTCAGGCGATGGCAAACTATCACTTCCTCGTCGATCAGAATGTATACGCTATCTTTCCTCAGCTTCGCTTCGGAAAGATAGCTACATCCAGATCGCCTCGGAAGTGATAATTTGTCCCATCACCTTCACCAACGGTAATTATTTGCTTACTATCAGCCAACTTCGACTTCTTTGACTATGTAGACCAAAGAAGAGGGCTGGTAACTGTAATATTATTGATGTATTCCCATTTGTATTCATCGTATTTAAACATGTTGTTTTGATATAACTTATTCATATGTAACTTATCTTTATAGAAACCGTTACCGTATTCATGAATTTGTTTTAAAATTCAAGACATCAAATAGTTTTTTTTAACTTGGTCCTATATTAGAAACATCGGTCCGTCGTTTATTACATGTTTAGGGATGTGATTTTAGATTAAAACGAGACTTAATCAAATGTTTAAAGAATCCATGTAGTAATTCATAAAATTCGCTGAATTAGACATTGTCTTGATGCTAAGCAATGTATGTTACTTTGTAAACCGTCTATCAAATATAGCAAATTTTACCTATAAGTATAGAAAACGGCGATTGTTTTTGGTTCTAAATTTTGCGTAAGTTATTTTATTTCAAATATGTGTATTACTAGCATATTATATTTGATATCGATATGTCCAAGTGGTATGTGCGTTTTAGCACATTTTGGGTTATAATACTATTTCGATTATTATCCATTATTTCTGACTTTTGCGTCACACTAAAACCATGTCAAGTTTGACAATATACCGTATCCACTGAGTGGACAACATGTATAATTTGTTTTAACCTTTGTTATACAGTTTCTTTATATTATGGGACAGTTATGTAACTTATTAGACTATTGGTGCCATGACTCATTGTATTTTATTTAAAAAATAAAGCAAAGATATTTGAAAGCCATCAAAAGGAATCGAATTATCTGTCTTTATAAGAAGAGGGAAAGGATTAGAGAAAGATAGAAGTGAATGTTTGAGCAATGGATAAAATAAGAGAATCCGAGAGTATAGCAATCGACAGAGTGAAACGGTGAAGATATACACGTCAAAAGAGCCAAATTAGACCGAGAGAGAGAGAGAGAGAGAGAGATAAACAGAAGACGAATAAATAGATTAAACACGAGTATTTGGGAGCAGTTCTAAAGGAATTGGGGGTTGAAGCCCCCCCCCCCAAAAAAAAAAACATCAACACAATGCCAGTCATATGTAGAAAATAGCACCCAAGCTCTCTATACCACCCACCGAGAAACAAAACGAAAAATAATAACAACAATGCAAGTGAATAAATATACACACAAATTAAAATAAAATTTAATCAATTCATATTTATATACACAATGGATGCGCATATTTTATTATTCACCTCCGTTGGTTGTGCAGAAAATGAGGGCTTCATTTTTTTACCCAAAGAGAAAAAACGACAGGGTCTTTGGATCTGATTATTCCATTCATGTACTTTCATCAACTCATCCTGCTTTGAGATTAGTATTTTAGGGCTTGCAAATAATATAATATTAATAATAATATTCGGTTCTTGTATAGCGCATATCACATTATATAACGTCTCTATGCGCTTCCAAATAGCTTCGGAAATTATCACCCTAGCCTTAGCTCCGGCAGCGGTAGTCAGCGCACATTGCATTACATTACATTACATTACATTGCACATTGCAAGGAATAATCCTACCAGGATGCATTTACCTCACCTGGGTCGGGTGTGGCAATTCCCTAATGGAACAATCACAGTGTTACCACATAGTGGTACACAGCGTGCTACCACATGTGGGCCACATGCGACTTTGGGACATGTGGTAACGCTGTGGTGTACTATGTGGTGTCAACTACATAGTCTACCACACTGGGTACCACACTGTGGTACGCACCACATAGTACTCCACAGCATTACCACATGTCTCAAAATCACATGTTGCCAACACTGTGGAATCAACCACATATTCGACCACATTGAGGTATACCACGGCCTTACCACACCGTGGTACGCACCACACAGTACACCACAGCGTTACCACCCGTCCCAAACTCACATTTGGCCCACTTGTGGTAGCACGCTTTGGGACCAAACACATAATTACCACATTGTCTACCATACTGTGCCATGTAGACATAGTCTGATACTGTGGCATCCACCACATCGTCTACCACACCCTTCAGATGATATTTTGTTTAGTAATTCACGCTATAAATAGCAATTATACTAATAAATGTTGCCAATGGCAACAATGAACACAGTATCACTGGTTCGTCCGCGATTTCCAATGAAAAGGAATCGGTAAAAAGACTTTTTTGTTTTAATATGGGTCATACATTCTCATATACTTGTATTTTATTGAATATATTTTATTTCATAGTTAATATTTCCCTAATTCATGTTTAATTAAATGTAATTCATACAAAGTAGTAAAATGTCCTAATAATTGACAATTAATATTTTGTAGTACTTTTGAAATGAATTGTATATAACTAAATCATCAGTAATTAAAAAAATATGCTTTAAATTCAGATAAATTGTATAAAACATAGATCTGCACGCAACCCAAATTTATTATTCAACTGAAAATATGCTCACGGACCAATTTTCAACTGGTGCAACTGGGAATATGCCTACAGACCAGTTTAATATAAACTGGTGCAACTGGAGCTATGCCAACAGTCAGATATCAACTGGTTCAACTAGAAATAAGCCTACAGACTATGTGGATATTACTTTGTGGTAAACCACATGATCTAAAAATCTCACACTGGCAATATACTGTGAACACAGAGTTTACACATAGTGATTTACATCACATTGTGGTAAGTATGTGGCACACAGTGTTGAATATATACGACTATGTGGAAGACCACATGATCTCAAACCCCACACTGTGACGATACTGTGATCACAGAGTTCGCACATAGTTAAATACATACCACACTGTGGTAAATATGTGTCACTCTGTGTTAAATATGTACGACTATACGGTAAACCACATGATTTGAACCCCACACTGTGACAATACTGTAAACACAGAGTTTGCACATAGTCAAATACATACCACACTGTGATAAATATGTGTCAATCTGTGTTAAATATGACCGAATATGTGGTTAACCCGACCTCACACTGTGACAATACTGTGAGCACAGAGTTTTCACGTAGTGAAATACATACCACACTGTGGTAAATATTTGTCACTCTGTGTTAAATATGTACGACTATGTGGTAAACCACATGATTTGAACCCCACACTGTGACAATAATGTGATCAAAGAGTTTACACATAGCTCAGTACATGTCATACCACACTGTGGTAAATATGTGTCTCTCTGTGTTTAATATTTACGACTATGTGGTAAACCACATGATCTAAAGCCAGTATTAAATCTGCACCCCAGGGAATCTACCTGTGCCATATTTTCCTGTTCCTAATGACACGTGCAGCTTGTTGTTATCTTTATTTGCTTACTTTAGGGTCATAACTGGGTTATAGGAAGGACCTACTTGAATCTGAATGGTTCCGAAGATCGTATCCTATAATGAAGTTAATCATTTTGTCAGGATGAGTTTAACGTCATAGACCTATGCTGGATGGAAGTATGAGAACAAACGAATCGTATTGGGAGTCATTACCGATCGTTGATTAAAAAAAAATACCCACAAATTATTTCGGAGACTTAATTCCACATAATATCTATACCTCTTTAGAATTTAGGATGCTCATACAAGTCATGTAACACGCCCAATATAGATAAAGTAATGAGGGAATCAAAGGGCCATATTTTTTGTTTGTATTGGATAGGGAAATAGCATTCACCTAAAACATTAAAATAATTCCACGAATGATATCAATTTAATCGCTATCTCCGAAAAATCTATTTTCTTTGTACAATAGGCGAGGGGCTGAGCGGGGGTGTTATACCCTATCATGAATCTCTGTAGCTGGCTATTTTATTGCCCCTTTTTTCTTGATAATAAACATTTCCGTTCTTCGGGCGGACGAACTGGGTATTTTTTTAATGCATTTTTTGGTGAACTGACTAAAGATGATTTAAAATACATTAAAGGACATTGCAGGGATTTGCAGAAAAAAAATCTCTAAGCTTGTAAAAGGGCAAATTGTTGTCAAACATCAATGGAATAAATGGAAACTGTCCTAAAAGTATGGTTGCAAAATATGTTACCGAAATTGTACTCGTTTTTTTACTTTCAAATTTGAATTTTTGCCATTGGCCGTGTTATATACACCGCCAAAAGGAGGGTTTCAATTGTCCCGTAGTTGAACATAATTTATGTATTATGAGAATGGGGACCAAACTGTAAAAATAATCACTACATTTTCACAAAAATATTCTGTTATAAAACGGTAAACACTATCAAATGGAATTCTAATTTCGAACATCTTAAGAAAGAAAGAAAGAAAGAATAAAGAAGGAAATCAAGAAAGAACGAAAGAAAGAATGACTGAAAGAAATAAGAGAGATATAGGATGACGAAGAAAAAAGAAAGAAATATGAATTCTAAAGAAGTTGTAGAACAGGAAGAAAAGGTTTATGAAGAACCCTCTTCGTGAGACTAAGATCTTTTGTTTTCTTCTATTTTCTATTCTTCTAAACAATCTAAATAATCTGAGCTATTGATAGCTTGTCATAGAGAAATTCCCCCTGGGAAGTTAAACTTTATAAAATAGAAACACAAAACATCCAACATTTTGTTAACTTTGTCCTATATCAGAACATCGGTCCTTCGTTTATTACCTGTTTAGGGATGTGATCATTTTTAGATTAAAACGATACTTAATCGAGTTTTGATAAGAAACTGCCTATTGTTTGTTGTTCCAAAGTTCACTACAGCCGGTCATTTTAGAAGTAGTTGTCGAATCCTATTTGACGTCATAGTTTTGATGGAAAGGTAAGAGGGGAGATTGTATACATTTTGATTCATTCACGATGCCTGATCCAGCTTATGAATTATCAGCACATTACATAACAAATACTAGTGATGACTCTATTACAAATTACCTGATAGGTTCTTTCGGTACTTTTCTGTAAATTATATGAATAGTTCATCTCAATAAGGGTTGATGTCATTATTTAATTTTCCATCCACCAGTAGCGAATCTACAGAAGGGGGGGGGGGGGAGGGGGGGGGGGGGGTAGTGTGCAGTAACATAATTATATTGAAGGTAAGAAACCAAAACTATAATTCGGGAAAAGAAAAGAAAGAAACAATGAAAGAAACACAAAAAGGAAACAAAAGAAGAACAAAGAAAAAAGTAAGACTAAGGTCCAGATACTAATATCATATCATACCCTCAAGTTTTGCAACCAATATCTTACGATAAGAAAAGACAAATAAGAGATATCAAAAGGAAATGAAGCTGTTACGGGGTAAGATCTTCAGAAATTTACAGTTCATGTTAAAAGTACTGAAATGATTAAAAAAAAAATTGCAAATTATTTATCTTGTGTTGGCACAGAAAATACTATCATATAATCTAATATATATGAAATTTACATTAAACAATTCTTAAAAACAATAAAGAATCGACTTAAGAAAAACGTATTTTAATTTGTTTCAAGGAGACTGTCAAAATATTATGGCTAGCATTAACATCTTCACACCTTTTTGTTTTATTAGTGTTAGTATGGAAAAATTCCCCGTGGGCCACCAAAAACTGTAAAATTATTCATCTCATAGGATATTGGTAAAGCGCTTAGATATATTTGTATTAAGGGCTATATACAAATTAAATATTATTATTATTATTATACACTGCAACCCTATAGTGAAGCGGTAAGACGACAAAATTAGCAAACCCGCTCATCAATCGTCTTACGGGGAAGTATAGTTCCGTTAAATTCGGGAAACCGTTCCGAAATTTGCCACACATTTTCCGCGGGACAAAATGATACTTGGGCAAATAAGGATGCTCATAAACGGAAGGGAAAATAGGTCCAAATAGAGTATATAAGTTCGAATTTTAGCACTGGATGATCATTCCCATTCGACTCGAGCCTTAGAGAAGCATAGAGCAGAAACAACTGAGTTGCCAAAAGACGATTCAAACGAAATCTCGGCGTTTAGATAATAATGGAGGTTCGTATATTTATTTATTCATTTATTCAGTTATTATATTAATTTTGTGAACAATATCTTTGTTCATGAGGCCTAAAACTGTTTACATATTACAATAATGTACTTATACTAAAAATAAACCATCAAATATAAATCAGTTTGTAAACAGTGGTTAGAGGATACAAACACAATGGTTATTTAACTGATGAAATTCTATCATTGAAGTAATAATCTTTTGTTTCATGACGCGATGTTGATAGTCATTGATCTCGTTCACGCGATCGTTGAAGTCCGTTTTCATGATACACATCGTAACTTTCCACCATTTTATTTCAATCTTTCAGGTCTACAATAGAGCGTTCTTGATGATCATCGTCCTCGTTCACGCTGTCACATCTTCGCCGGTCAAGGCATCCGCACAATATTGCCTTCCCATGAACCAAGCCGACTACGAATCACGAGAGAGGAACGGTCATCTTTTCTATCCTAATCAAGATGCTTTTGCCGTTCAGAGCTTCAACGTTTCAGATGCTGATATGGGTAAGAAGGAGACAGCAAGCTGCCCATACGATGGCGTATCAAGCCCCCAGAACTGCCCGGCCGGTGTCAAGCCAAGTGCCTCTGAACCAGTCAACTCCAACCAGGATGGCATGTGCCCCTGGACCTATGTTGAGTGTTTCGACCCCGACCGTATCCCGATGTCGATCAGCATGGCACAGTGTCAATGTTCAGCGTGTCTGGATCCTTACTCTCATCAAGCTGATCCTAACCTACGATGTCAACCCATCTTTCATAACATGAAGGTCCTGAGAAAAACCCAGTGTGTGGATGGACTGTACCGATACGAGGAGGAGACTGTCAGAGTACCGGTAGCATGTGGATGCATGAGACAACGAGTAGCATAATAAACATTGTAATTTATCCACAGCTTCAACCAAAGAAGAAACCTGACATACTCTATGTTCTATTGTATTCCTCTTGTATCGATATGTATTCCTGTTTAATAGGAATGGCGACGTTATCTTATTTATCATAAGTAAATATTTATATTACGTATCATAAGAAGAGGGCTTGTAAACTTTAATATTATCGCTGTGCTCACAATTGTATTCAATGTATTTAAACATGTTTTATATTTTTTATTACTTATTTATATGTAACTTATTGTTTCACAAACCGTTACGGTATTCATGAAATTATTGTAAAGCTCAAGACATTGAATAGATATGTATTCACATCAAATGTTTAAAGAATCCATACAGTGATTCGTAAAATGTGCTAAATTAGACATTGTCTTGATTGTGGAAAAACAACTGTTTTTGACAAATGTAGGTGGGTATGTGTAACTTTGTAAAACGTCTATGAAATATAGCAAGTTTTACCTGCAAGTGTACAAATCAGCGATTATTGTTTAGTTCTAAGTTTTGTGTGAAGTTATTTTATTTCAAATATGTGTATTACTAGGGCATATTATATTTAATATCTATATTTCCAAGTGATATGTGCGTTTTAGCACTTTTGGGTGATAATATTATGTCGATTATTATCTATTATCTCTAACCTTTGTGTCACACTAAAACAATGTCAAGTTTGACAATTTACCGTATCCACTGAGTGGACAACATGTATAATTTGTTTAACCTGTGTTTAAAATTTCCTTATATTTCAGGATTATTATGCATCTCATGATATTATTGATGCCATGTCTCAATGTATTTTATATGAAAAATAAACCAAAGAGCTTTGAAAACCATAAACAGGAATCGAAATATCTGTCTATGTAAGAAAAGAGAAAAGATTTTAGAAAAGATAGAAGTGTTTATGCAATGCATAAAATAAAAGTCCGGAGAGTTGAAAGATAAAGTCGATATCGTAAAACAACGAAGATATACACGTTAAAAGAAACAAGTTAGACCGAGCGGGAGAGAGAGACAGAGAAGGAGAGAGAAAAAAAGAGAAAGAGAGAAAGAGAGAGAGAGCGAGAGAGAGAGAGAGAGGGAAAGAGAAAGAGAGAGAGGAGACAAAAAGGAGAGAAAACGGGAGTACTCAGGAGCAGTTCTAAAGGAGTTGAGTGTTCAACCCTTCCTAAAATACCTGCCAGGCACAAGTAGAAAATAAAACACGTTCCCTAAACCCCCCCCCCAACAAGGAAAAACAACAACAGCAATACAAAATGAATACATACAAAAGCTAATACAGATATATATATATTCTTTTACCAGATGTTTCTACATTTATTGATAAATCAAATATAAAACATTCAAATAACAATGATAGTATATACTATAATTGATTAACATAAATAGTGACAACTTAAATACACACACATAAAGATGCATATATATATATATATAGGCGTGAAGAAAATGGTCTTGGAACGTGAGAGGTAGCTGTACTTTACAATTTTATTACGAGCTTTCGGCTTGTGTTTGCACTTCAGGACCTGAAGAGGGCCTCACAAGCCGAAAGCCCGTAATAAAATGGATCCATTCCTGGATCATTTTCTTCACGCCTACATATTCTGGAACATCCGTAGTCATGTCAGAGTTGAGAATTTTCGCACTTTTATATATATATATATATATATAATTGAAAGCTTGAAAGTATGGAGGTAAATGCAGAGGCCAACTATCATAAGCAAGAATGCTTGAGTCGATAGCAGCCGGGAAGGGGGAGGGGGTACATGACGCTGCTTTAAGAGTATGTATAGGATAATAGAGTGTCACGTATAAAGATTTTGTTCAGAAAGTATCTTAATAAAAAGTGGAAAGAAAGTAAAGAAAAACATGCAAGTTAGTGCAAGTGTGTGTTTGCAGTTGAAGTTAGTGTTCGATTCGTATTGTTAATGAATTGTTCATCCAAAAATAATGTACATAACCAAACAATCAAAATCTCTCAGACCCTTATAATGTTTGTGAATATTTAGATATTAAATATTTTTTCATCGAGGCTTTAAATGAATAAAGAGATGCAGAGTGTCTTATATTGTCAGGTAAAGCATTCCAATTATCTGGACCATGGTGTCTTTAATAAAATTTAAAGAGTAGACAACGATTTAAAATGGTTTATTGACAGGCTGACAAAATGTAGGTCAAGAGGTTGTTTACATTTTTGAGGGAAATTCACGCGCTAGGAAATGTAATACTTTGTATTACATTGGAAGGAAATGTACAAGCGTATGTACGCTTATCAAGCAAGCGCGGAAAATACCGCCAGCAAATTAAAAATAGCACGAAGGGGCTTTCATTCTAGTTATGGCTTTCATTTTGAATGGACAAGAAGAAAAATTTACGGAGTCTAAAACATTATTAGAGGATTTGGATTAATACTAACGTTAGCACTGCACTGGAATAATTAGTTGGATATATAACGCTGAATTATTTATTTTTTCGTGAGCGACCAGCGGGATTATATTCGGGTTTTGGGCCGGCCTTTGTCGTTGGGCCTGATTAGAAAGGAGAGTCCATATCATTATCAACTTGAACTGTTAGTGTTAGTGGCCTTGTTCGCATCTCTACTGGCAGGAGTACGTTGGCGATCATGCCAAAAGCGAAGAAGAAATCCGTGGCCGGGAGGAAGAGGGGTGGCGAGACGGCGCCCAGGGCAACGTTACCTCCAAGTCAGGCGGAGAATCCGAGAGCGGATGCAGCGTTACCCCCAAGTCAGGCGAGGAAAAGTCCGAGGGCAAGGGCGAAGGCAACGTCAACGCCTGTCGGAGTGGGCCCCAGCGGCGCCGACGATCAGGGCGGTGAGTTCAACCCTAACATCATTTGTAGATCTAGAGCTAGTGGCAATGATGTACCTGATATCAGTACTGGTAGGCGCGCGGCCATATTATGGCCGGAGATTATCGCGCGAGAGTCGGTGCCCTCTGTGAGGGAGCAATCGGAGATTTCATTGCAGGCTCAATCGGTTGGGCAGGCTTCATGCGAGGGTAATATGGCGGAGCGGACTGCGCCGCCAGTACCCCCTTCCGTGGTGGGGTCACCGGTGCCGTTTATGAGCGCGGCTGATCCGTTGGGTTCCGAGGTGGCAACGTCGCTCAAGGAGAGAATTTGGAGGAGTGAATTTATTGATTTAGCCTTGCTTCTCAAACAGAATGCTTATGCACGGAGTGATAGTGGGGCATCCCAAGAGCTAGGTGAAGCCGTATTTAGTCTGCGGCAGTCTGAATCTGGGCTCTGGTTGCAATTCCAACCTCGGGCAAAGAATAAAGGCATATTTTCGGTGGAGCATTGGACATCCGTGTTCCTGGTGTTTGTGTCTATTTATTTGGAGAAGCACATCGAGCGAAGCAGAGAGCTCATCAAATATATGGATTTGATTAGACACGCTTCTAGAGCATTTGGGGGCCTTGGGTGGAGAGAGTATGACATACAGTTTAGGCTAAAGCAAGCGCGACTGCCCGGGCGATCTTGGGCAAGCGTGGATGCTGAATTGTGGTTGATGGTGGTTGCGTCCCATGGGCCTCGCTCCTCCGCCTTTCGTCAGCAGTACGATTAGTCGAGGGATGCAAGCGCCGCACATCAAGGAGAGACGCTAGGCATCCTATCACATTACCCGTTTTGAACCAAATGTTGACCGATTTGGAACATGTTTGTGTTAGCACTTATGAAGTGTTATTATACTCTGCCGCATTTTGTTTGGCATTTTATGGTTTTTTACGAATTATTGAATTCACAGTGGTATCACGGCACAGGCGGGATCGAATGCTGCGTTTCACGGACGTGGCAGTCACCGGCAGTGCACCACATCGCCGGGTGAAGCTCTCTTTAAAGGGAATCAAAAACTGATCCGAGGGGAAACGGTTGCACCATTTCAATACACGAAATGGAGGCGGGTAGTTGTCCCGTAAAGGCGGTCCTTAGATATTTGAAAATGCGCCCGGGAAGTGGGGAGGCTTTCTTTTGCTCATATGGTTCACTTCCTCTCAACAGGCATGAGTTCAGTGCCATGATAAAGAGATGCATGACATACAGAGATATGTTGGCGGCGAAGTTTTCCTCCCATTCTTTTCGTATAGGTGCGGCTACAACCGCTGCTATGGCGGGCTGCTCGGACGCCCAAATACAGCACATGGGTCGATGGGCTTCCTCCGCGCATCGCAGATATATAAGGCTTGATATGGTTGTTTAAATATGAGCAATGTTGCAAAGTACCGTTGGGGTTGATTTGATTTGATTTGATTTGATTCGCCAGGTATACATAAAAAATATAACAGAGTGAATGATGAGGTTAACGTGTCCGGGGCGAATAATGTAAGGGTGAGGCCGCATACACATGAATGAATATATGTACAACACACAGAGGAATAAGTCCCTCGCCTCGAGAGGTTAAATAAGCTAATAATAATAATAGCAATAATAATAATAATGGTGCTACAACATGAAAATGAAAACGAAGTCAAGCAGACAACAAACATACATGCAGAACAAGAGCAAGAAAACACAATGGGATTTCAAGTTCACATTAACGCATGTTCTTTGGAATACAAAATGCTGCCCAGTCCTCTTTTCTTATTTTGTCCACAGAACAACTATGGATAGTAGGCGACTCTATCGTTTTCTGGGCCCATCGCAGGGCGGAGCGGACTGACTGCGCCGATATGGGACGGTCATCCATTGGGCTGGAAAGCGGGGCCTTCGCTTGGACCAAACAAACGCATGGCTAGAGTCGATTACCAGTGGCCTGACGAAGCCGACCGTTTTAGTGTTAAACGTGGGCACGAATGACATAGAGGGATGTTCGAGGAGGGCGATGGCGAATGCGGTGAACAGATTAATCACATCGAACACTGAGACGACAATAATATGGTCTGACATCCTAGAACGGGTAGAATATAAATGCTGTACTCCGGAAGAGCAGGGAAAATTAGACGATAGAAGGAAGGCCACGAACCGATACGCTCGCGCCTTGGCCGGCAGGAATGGGGGAAAGGCCATTCCACACCCCGACATAAGGCATAAGGATAGGGCTTTATATAGGCCGGACGGATTGCATCTCTCCAATGAGGGTTTGGACAGGTTTATTACTGACCTGAAGGAGGGCCTGTCCTATCTCGGTTCATCCAAGTAGTTAAACAATGATAATGTTACAAAACACGTTGTTTGTTCTTATATTTCAATGTTCTTATAGTTCAGTGTTCTTATATTTCAGCGTTCTTATATTTCAATGTTTAAGTCTGTTCGGGTAGCAAAGTAAATTCTGCAAAAAAGTTTGAGTCCGGCACCACAAGATCATGTTTTTGTTGTTGGGATAAGAGTGCCTTATTTTGGGAGTAACAAAGTTGTGGAGAGTAAATAATGGTTATATGGGGCAGGTTTAGGTGGACATTGGTAAATGACCAGTTTTGCGAATGCTTCATTTCGAAATGGGCATTAACGGTTTAGTCACTTCTTTGAGGGGAATGAATTAGGCATGATGATGTGCCGGTGTTGTAGAGATAAGTTTATTACGATACTCTGTAGTCTGTTATAGGGTTATAAATTAGCTTAAGGGCGAAAAAGTACATGCTTGTACATGTACATTGGTTAATTTGGCCAATTGAAATGTTAATTCCACCAAAGTGTAAATAGTTAAGCATAGATATTCCCTTAGTGCACAAAAATCGTTTGATGACAACGTTGTGATTTGGCGGCCGATCATATATAAATATATTCTCGTTTGGCGGTAATTTGTCAAATTATGCCTCCAAATCACTAATCACATGGTACTGATAAGTTTATTGATCAATAATTGTCATCCGATAATTTTCGACCCCACTCAATTTTTACATGCGAGGGGGTTGCCAATGTATATTCAGTCGAATTTGTTCGCATGTCAATTCTTAGTTTTCCGGCCCCCATTCGATTTGAATGCGGGGGGACCTAGTTGTACCTACACATTTTCAAACTCAGGGTGTCACGCTTTAATCTTAGGCATCATCCGATCTTACAGGCGGAGAGGCTGGTATATATATACATCTATATTCTATAACTTTAGGCATCACTCGATTTTATAGGCGGGGGGCTGATATAATGACTTAATGTATATAAGTTTAGCCTAGGCATCACTCGATTTCATAGGCGGGGGGCCTAGCATAACTTTAGGCATCACTCGATTTTATAGGCGGGGGGCTGATATAATGACTTAATGTATATAAGTTTAGCCTAGGCATCACTCGATTTCATAGGCGGGGGGCCTAGCATTGCATTTGTAAGCATTTTTTATGATTCAATATATCTGTGTTATTTTGTTATGACACCCAGAAAATCAAAATGTGCAAAATAAGCGTCCATCTCAAAATGTTAATAAAGCCACGACATAAACGCAAATTTGGTTGTTTGTTATTTTTTGTTAGCCGTGAATAATAAAATTTAAAGAGTAGACAACGATTTAAAATGGTTTATTGACAGGCTGACAAAATGTAGGTCAAGAGGTTGTTTACATTTTTGAGGGAAATTCACGCGCTAGGAAATGTAATACTTTGTATTACATTGGAAGGAAATGTACAAGCGTATGTACGCTTATCAAGCAAGCGCGGAAAATACCGCCAGCAAATTAAAAATAGCACGAAGGGGCTTTCATTCTAGTTATGGCTTTCATTTTGAATGGACAAGAAGAAAAATTTACGGAGTCTAAAACATTCCCACCACCTCCCCATTATCTCCACCAATAAAAGTAATTTTAGTATATTAGTGGCATGAATTAAGTATTGCTTGGTGGTTCGAAGTAGCCAAAGTATACGTATTAGTACGGAAAGGATTTAGGGTTTCAGGTATGAAAGGTACGGATAGAGTTTATGTAATAAATTGGTCAGTGATTTATGAAGTTAATGCAGAGCCGGGGGCATTTGGCCTGGTCGCACATCAACTTGCGTCGTGCACAAAGAAAGTGGGCCGTAGGGGAATTTTCCCATTGGGTTTCGCCCCTACCCGGTTTTGTATGGGTGAATCACTAATCACATGGTACTGATAAGTTTATTGATCAATAATTGTCATCCGATAATTTTCGACCCCACTCAATTTTTACATGCGAGGGGGTTGCCAATGTATATTCAGTCGAATTTGTTCGCATGTCAATTCTTAGTTTTCCGGCCCCCATTCGATTTGAATGCGGGGGGACCTAGTTGTACCTACACATTTTCAAACTCAGGGTGTCACGCTTTAATCTTAGGCATCATCCGATCTTACAGGCGGAGAGGCTGGTATATATATACATCTATATTCTATAACTTTAGGCATCACTCGATTTTATAGGCGGGGGGCTGATATAATGACTTAATGTATATAAGTTTAGCCTAGGCATCACTCGATTTCATAGGCGGGGGGCCTAGCATAACTTTAGGCATCACTCGATTTTATAGGCGGGGGGCTGATATAATGACTTAATGTATATAAGTTTAGCCTAGGCATCACTCGATTTCATAGGCGGGGGGCCTAGCATTGCATTTGTAAGCATTTTTTATGATTCAATATATCTGTGTTATTTTGTTATGACACCCAGAAAATCAAAATGTGCAAAATAAGCGTCCATCTCAAAATGTTAATAAAGCCACGACATAAACGCAAATTTGGTTGTTTGTTATTTTTTGTTAGCCGTGAATAATATCAATTTATAGGCCATAATAATTTTGGGTTGGTTACATGGAAATCGGATGAGTGTCGTGTAGGATAATAATGTATAACACTATTGCAAACAAAAATATTTCGAAATGCCAAAGGTATATTATTTATCCAAAATTTATTATACATAAAGATTGCAATTTGAAATCTGAATATCATCGATTTTTAATGTTTTTAGATTACAAAATATTGGATCAGTATGGGCTAAATAATGTGAATGCCTTTGTACAAAAATGGAGTGCTTTCTATTGGAGACGATATATTGACATAATTTTCATCTTACTACTATTACCCCCACACTGTGTTAGAATAAGATATGTATGACAAAATGAAGAAATTGTAAAGCATAGATAGTGACTTTTGTGATAGATAATATTTTAATTTATATGAAATGCCTCTCGAGACTAGCATGTGAATGTTGTTTATATGACTATTTCAAGTTAGATTTGAATCAATCATTACACCTAACAATTTTGTAACTTCTATTTCAATTGTGGGCATGTCATCTACAAAAAAAATATCACAATGAAGTACATGTTTAGAGTGTATGTCTCTGAAACAATTAAAATTAGTCTTATTATTATTTAAAGAGAGTTTATTGGATTTGAACCAAGATAATAATTTATTTAATTCTAAATTGAGGGTTGCAATAAGAATGCTTAAGTCTTTATGTGAATAAAATACGTTGGTATCGTCTGCAAACAAAACGTATCTTAGGAGTGGTGATGCATTAACAATATCATTCATATATAATAAAAACAGTAGGGGGTCTAAAATAGAGCCTTGTGGTACTCCGCATTCTACGGTGGAACTATTAGATGTTGTAGATTTAAAAAGAACATATTGATGTTTATGACGCAAATAGTATTCCAACCAAGAAAGTACAATCCCTCTAACTCCATATGCTTTTAATTTACGTATTAATATACGATGGTCCATGGCGAATGCCTTTTATAAGTCCCCCAAAACACCTACAGTGTGTTAATTTTTAGAAAGGGAATCAGTTATTTTCGTCAAATAATTGTAGAATAGCATAATCAGTGGAGAGATTTTTTCTAAATCCATATTGATTAGGAATTAATAAGTTATTGATATGTAAGAAAGAATATAATCGTTTATATACTATTTTCTCTTATATCTTTGAAATGCTTGGTAGTAAAGAAATTGGTCGGTAGTTTGAAACTTTAGAGTGATCATCCTTTTTATATATCGGGAATATTTTTGCAACTTTTAGTGGATCGAGGTCTTGCAAATACCTGATAGGGCCTTTGAATGTCATAAACACAAGACATTTC
The DNA here is from genome assembly GCA_035222895.1 of Strongylocentrotus droebachiensis. NCBI lineage: Eukaryota > Metazoa > Echinodermata > Echinoidea > Camarodonta > Strongylocentrotidae > Strongylocentrotus > Strongylocentrotus droebachiensis. The sequence goes on from JAVYIG010002196.1 coordinate 195,201, forward strand.
TGCTTAAGAGATTTGGTAAAACACGTGAGGGCGATATGGAGGAGTGGTATATAAATAATAATTAATCCTGGCAGGAATCTAACAAATGGCAATATTATATTGGTTAACAAATTTTTATATTTTGTTGTCGTCTAAACTACAGCGTATTTATATCAAGTCAAATATTTAAAGAAATGGTTATCAAACTTTGTCCCGAAGTTGAAAATTATACATGTATTTTGAGAATGGGGAATAAACTGTTAAAATAATCAGTACATTTTCACTGGATATTCTGTTATAAAACGGTACCCACTTTGAAATGGAATATTAATTTTGAACATCTCAGAAAGAAAGAAAGAAAGAGGGATGTCAGGAAAGACAGAAATAAGGAGGGAAAGAAAGACAGAAGAAAAGAAAGAAAGCGAGAATTATAGGATTACGAAGGAAAAGAAGAAGAAATGTCAATTGTGAAGGAGCTGCAGAAACTGAAGAAAAGGATCATGAAGAACCCTCTTCGTGAGACTTAAAGCATTTCTTTCTTTTCTTCTGAAGCGAAAATCTGAGCTATTAATATATTAGCATAGGGGAATTCCTATTTGGAAGTAAAAACACAACAAATCAAACATTTCATTAACCTGGTCATGTATCAGAGATATCGGACCGTCGTTTATTATCCGTTTAGGGATGTGATCATATTTACATTAAAACGAGACTTAATCGAGTTTTGATAAGAAACTGCATATTGTTAGTTGTTCCAAAGTTCACTAAAGCCGGCCATTTTGAAGTAGTTATCAAATCTTAATTGAATTTGTAGTTCTTGATGGGAATGTAAAAGGGGGAGAACTTATACATTTTGATTAATTCAGGATGCCTGATTCAGTTTATTAATAATTACACGGGTCATATAATAATTAGCACATTATATAACAAATATTAGTAATGACTGCTATTACAAATTACCCAATATGATCTTTCGGTACTTTTCTGTAAAGTATGTGTAGAGTTTATCTCAATAAAGTTTGATGTCATTATTTACCTATCCATCCACCAGTTTCGTAGCTACAGGGGGAAGGGTTTGGGTAAAAAATAAATGATAAAAGAATATTAAATAACGAAAGAAAGAAACACATTCTTGAGGGAAGAGAAAAGACGGATGCAAAAAAAGAAATACAAAGAAAAGAGAGAAAGAAAAAAAAAGGAAGAGTAGGATCGGAATTGTAAACAAAATATATCATACCCTCATTTGATTGCAACCTTTTCTCACAATTATCTCCACGGCCTTACTACACCGTGGTACGCACCACATAGTACACTACAGCGTTTAACCACCTGTCCCAAAATCACATTTGACCCACTTGTGGTAGCACGCTTTGGGACCAAACACATAATTACCACGTTGTCTACCACACTGTGGCATATATACATAGTCTGATACTTAGGCATCCTCCACATTCATACATAGTAGTATAATTTCCTAATAATTGACAATTAATATTTTGTAGTACTTTCGAAATGAATTCTATATAACTAAATCATCAGTAATTAAAAAAATATGCTTTAAATTCGGATAAATTGTATAAAACATAGATCTGCACCTAACCCATATTCATTATTCAACTGGAAATATGCCAGCGGACCAGTTTTCAACTGGTGCAACTGGAAATATGCCTACAGACCAGTTTAATATAAACTGGTGCAACTGGAGATATGCCTACAGACCAGTTTAATATAAACTGGTGCAACTGCAGATATGCCAACAGTCAGGTATAAACTGGTTCAACTGGAAATAAGCTTACAGACTATGTGGATATTACTTTGTGGTAAACCACATGATCTAAAAATCTCACACTGACAATATACTGTGAACACAGAGTTTACACATAGTGATTTATATCACATTGTGGTAAGTATGTTTCACTCTGTGTTAAATATGTACGACTATTATGGTAAACCACATGATTTGAACCCCACACTGTGACAATACTGTAAACACAGAGTTTGCACATATTTAAATACATACCGCACTGTGATAAATATGTGTCACTCTGTGTTAAATATGACCAAATATGTGGTTAACCCAACCCCACACTGTGACAATAATGTGAGCACAGAGTTTTCACATATTGTTATACATACCACACTGTGGTAAATATGTGTCACTCTGTGTTAAATATGTAAGACTATGTGGTAAACCACATGATTTGAACCCCACACTGTGACAATACTGTTATCAAAGAGTTTACACATAGCTCAGTACATGTCAAACCACACTGTGGTAAATATGTGTCTCTCTGTGTTCAATATTTACGACTATGTGGTAAACCACATGATCTAGAGCCAGTATTAAATCTGCACCTCAGGAAATCTACCTGTGCCATATTTACCTGTTCCTAATGGCACGTGCAGCTTTTTGTTATCTTTATTTGTTTACATTAGGGTCATAACTGGGTTATAGGAAGGACCTACTTGAATCTGAATGGTTCCGAAGATCGTATCCTAATGAAATTAATCATTTTGTCAGGATGAGTTTAACGTCATAGACCTATGCTGGATGGGAGTATGAGAACAAACGAATCGTATTGGGAGTCATTACCGATCGTTGATTTAAAAAAAATACCCACAAATTATTTCGGGGACCTAATTCCACATAATATCTATACCTCTTTAGAATTTAGGATGCTCATACAAGTCATGTAACACGCCCAATATAAATAAAGTAATGAGGGAATCAAAGGGCCATATTTTTTTTTTGTATTGAATAGGGAAATAGCATTCATCTTAAACATTAAAATGATTCCACGAATGACATCAATTTAATCGCTATCTCCACAAAATCCATTTTCTTTGTATAATAGGCGAGGGCCGAGCGGGGGTACGTGTTATACCCTATCATGAATCTCTGTAGCTGGCTTTTTTTATTGCCTCTTTTTTTCTTCTCGATAATAAACATTTCCGTTCTTCGGGCTGAAGGAACTGGGTATTTTATCAATGCATTTTTTGTGAACTGACTAAAGATGATTTAAAATACATTGAAGGACATTGCAGGGATTTGCAGAACAAAAATCTCTAAGCTTGTAAAAGTGCAAATTGTTGTCAAATATCATAAATAGAAACTGTCCTAAAAGTAAGGTTGCAAAATATTTTACCGAAATTGTACTCGTTTTTCTTTTCAAATTTGAATTTTGCCACATTCACCTCCAAAATGAGGGTTTCAATTATCCCGTAGTTGAAAATAATACATGTATTTTGAGAATTGGAACCAAACTGTCAAAATAATCACTAAATTTTCATTAGATTTTCTGTTATAAAACGGTAAACACTATCAAATGGAATACTAAATTCGAACATCTTAAGAAAGAAAGAAAGAATAAAAAAGGAAATCAAGAAAGAAAGAAAGAAGGAATAACAGAAAGCAATCAAGAGAGAAATAGGATGACGAAGAAATAAAATAAGAAATATGAATTCTAAAGAAGTTGTAGAACATGAAGAAACGGTTTATGAAGAACCCTCTTCGTGAGACTTAAATCACTTGTTTTTTTCTATTTTCTTTTCTTCTAAATAATCGAAATAATCTGAGCTTTCCAAAGGGAAATTACCGGTGGGAAGGTAAACCTTAAACAGAAACACAAAACATCCAATATTTTGTTAACTTTGTCCTATATCAGAACATCGGTCCGTCGTTTATTACCTGGATAGGGATGTGATCATTGTTAGATTAAAACGAGACTTAATCGACTTTTTATAAGAAACTGCCTATTGTTAGTTGTTCCAAAGTTCACTAAAGCCGGTCATCTTGTCGAATCCTATTTGACGTCATAGTTTTTGATGGAAATGTAAGAGGGGAATTTTTTTATACATTTTGATTCATTCACGATGCCTGATCCAGCTTATGAATAATTAACACATTATATAACAAATAGCCTACTAGTAATGAATGCTATAACAAATTACCTGATATAGGATCTTTTGGTACTTTGAAAAAGAAATTGAAAAACGGAAAAAAAGAAGAAAGGTAAACAAAATAATAATGGGGGATGAAAGGAAAGAAAAATGCAAACAAAATTTAAAAAAGGCCAACAAAAAAAGAAATAAAGAGAAAACCAGAAAAAAGGGAAGACTGGGGTCTAGAAAAAAAAATCAAACCATACCCTCATTAATTGTATCCATATCATATGATAAGAAAGGAGAAAAGAAAGATATCAGAAGGGAAGGAAGCCTCGATCTTCAGAAATGTAGAGCACACGTTAAATCTACACAATGGACTAAACATTTATTTGAATCTCATTTTTCATTGTGTCGACACAGAAAATACTATCATAATCCAATATATCTAGCATTCACATAAAAATAATTTAAAAACAATACTAGCAAAGGTTGTCTCGTATAGAAACTTTAAAGAGTTGAACTAAGAAAGACGTAATTTAATATGTTACATTTTTTTGAAGGAAACTATCAAGATATTGGTGCTAGCCTGAACATCTTAACACCCTTTTTTGTATTAGTGTTAGTATGTCAAATTCCCCGTGGTCCACCAAAACTTTGACATTATTAATGTCTTACACTTCAACACTTTAGAAGCGGTAAGACGACACAATTAGCGAACCCACTCACCAAACGTCTTATGGGGAAGTGTAGTTCCGTTAATTTCGGGAAACTGTTCCGAAATCGCCACACATTTTCCGCGGAACAAAATGATACTTTGGCAAATAAGGATGCTCATAAACGGAAGGGAAAATAGGTCCAAATAGAGTATATAACGTCCAATTCTAGCACTGGCTGATCATTCCCATTTGACTCGAGCCTTGGAGAAGCTAAGCATAAAGCAGAAATTAATGAGAGAGAAGATTTGGAGGTTGCCAAAAGACGATTCAAATAGATTTACCACGAAATCTCGGCGTTTAGATAAAAATGGAGGTTCGTATATTTATTAACTTATGCCAATAATATTGTGAACAATATCTTTATTCATGAGGTCGTATATGTACACATAAAATGATGTACTCATACTAATAATAAACCATACATTTAATAATCTGGAAGTAAACAGCGTTTAGAGGAAGTAATACTTTCTTTTTGCAAATGTAAATTCTAACCTTGTCATTACGTTTTGTTAGACTTTCAAAATTGCAATTTTGATAGCCATTGTTCTCGTTCACGCCGTCACGTGGGCACATATGGTTAAAAGTCCGTTTTCATGATACACATCGTAACTTTTCACGATATTCATGTAATTTGTTCAGGTCTACAATAGTGCTACCTTGATGATCATCGTCCTCGTTCACGCTGTCACATCTTTGCCGGTAAAGTCATCATCGCAGTATTGCCTTCCCATGAACCAAGCAGACTACGAATCACGAGAGAGGAACGGTCATCTTTTCTATCCAAATCAAGATGCCTTTGCCGTCCAGAGCTTCAATCTTTCAGATGCTGATATTGGTAGGATAGAGACATCAAGCTGTCCATACGATGGCTTCTCCAGCCCCCAGAACTGTCCGGCCGGTGTCAAGCCAAGTGCCTCTGAACCAGTCAACTCCAACCAGGATGGCATGTGCCCTTGGACCTATGTTGAGTGTTTCGACCCCGACCGTATCCCGATGTCGATCAGCATGGCACAGTGTCAATGTTCAGCGTGTCTAGATCCTTACTCTCACGAAGCTGATCCTAACCTACGATGTCAACCCATCTTTCATAACATGAAGGTCCTGAGAAAAACCCAGTGTGTGGATGGTCTGTACCGATACGAGGAGGAGACTGTCAAAGTACCGGTAGCATGTGGATGCATGAGGCAACGAGTAGCATAATAAACATTGTAATTTATCCACAGCTTCAACCAAAGAAGAAACCTGACATACTCTATGTTCTATTGTATTCCTCTTGTATCGATATGTATTCCTGTTTAATAGAAATGGCGACATTATCTTATTTATCATAAGTAAATATTTATATTACGTATCATAAGAAGAGGGCTTGTAAACTTTAATATTATCACTGTGCTCACAATGGTATTCAATGTATTTAAACATGTTTTATATTTTGTATTACTTATTTATATATAACTTATTGTTACACAAACCGTTACGGTATTCATGAAATTATTGTAAAGCTCAAGACATAGAATAGATATGTATTCACATCAAATGTTTAAAGAATCCATACAGTCATTCGTAAAATGTGCTAAATTAGCATTGTTTTGATTGTGGAAAAACAACTGTTTTTGACAAATGTAGGTGGGTATGTGTAACTTTGTAAAACGTCTATGAAATATAGCAAGTTTTACCTGCAAGTGTAAAAATCAGCGATTATTTTTTAGTTCTAAGTTTTGTGTGAAGTTATTTTATTTCAAATATGTGTATTACTAGGGCAAATTATATTTAATATCTATATTTCCAAGTGGTATGTGCGTTTTAGCACTTTTGGGTGATAATATTATGTCGATTATTATCTATTATCTGTAACCTTTGTGTCACACTAAAACAATGTCAAGTTTGACAATTTACCGTATCCACTAAGTGGACAACATGTATAATTTGTTTAACCTGTGTTTAAAATGTCCTTATATTTCAGGATTATTATGCATCTCATGATATTATTGATGCCATGTCTCAATGTATTTTATATGAAGAATAAACCAAAGAGCTTTGAACGCCATCAACATGAATCGAAATATCTGTCTATGTAAGAAAAGAGAAAAGATTTAAAAAATATAGAAGTGTTTATGCAATGCATAAAATAAAAGTCCAGAGAGTAGAAAGATAAAGTCGATATCGTAAAACATCGAAGATATACACGTTAAAAGAAACAAGTTAGACCGAGCGGGAGAGAGAGACAGAGAAGGAGAGAAAAAAAAAGAGAAAGAGAGATAGAGAGAGAGAGAGAGAGGGAGAGACAGAGAGAGAGAGAAAGAGAAAGAGAAATAAAGAGAGAGAGAGAGAGAGAGAGAGAGAGGAGAAACATAGGAGAGAAAACGGGAGTACTCAGGAGCACTTCCAAAGGTGTTGAGGGTTCAAACCTTTCCTAAAATATCTGCCACGCACATGTAGAAAATGAAACACGCGCCCTTAACCCATAACAAGGAAAAACAACAACAACAACAATACAAACGAATACATACAAAAGCTAATACAAATATATGTATATTCTTTTAGCAGATGTTTCTGGATTTATTTATAAATCAAATATAAAACATTTAAATGACAATAGTCATATACTATAATTGATTTACATAAATAGTGACAACTTAAATACACACACATAAAGATGCATGTATATATATATATATATATATATATATATATAGGCGTGAAGAAAAAGGTCTAGGAACGTGAGACGTAGCTGTACTTTACAAATTTATTACGAGCTTTCGGCTTGTGAGGCCGTCTTCAGGTTCTGAAGTGCAAACACATACAAAAAAAATACATTGTATGAAAAAACTATGAACAAATATACATGGCATACAAACTTAGTGATAATAAGTGATAATAAGTTTGTTTGCCATGTATATTTGTTCATACAAGGTATTTGTTTTGTATGTGTTTGCACTTCAGAACCTAAAGAAGGTCTCACAAGCCGAAAGGTCGTAATAAACTTGTAAAGTACAGTTACGTCTCACGTTCCTAGACCTTTTTCTTCACGCCTACATATTCTGAAACACGCATTCTCATGTCAGAGTTGAGAATTCTCGAACTTTGATATATACACATATATATATAATTGAACGCTTGCAAGTATGGAGGTAAGTATACAAATCAAGATAAATGCAGAGGCCAACTATCATGAGGAAGAATGCTTGAGTCGATAGAGGCCGGGAAGGGGGGGGGGGGGTACATGGCGCCGTTATAAGAGTATGTAGGAGAATAGAGTGTCACTTATAAAGATTTTGTTCAGAAAGTATCTAAATAAAATTGGAAAGAAATTATTAAAGAAAAGAAATGCAAGTGAGTGCAAGTGTGTGTGTGCAGGTGAAGTAAGTGTTCAATTCGTATTGTTAATGAACTGGTCATCCAGAAGTAATTTACATAAACAAACAATCAAAATCTCTGAGACCCTTATAATGTTTGTGAATATTTAGATATTAAATATTTTTTCATCGAGGCTTTGAATGAATAAAAAGATGCAGAGTGTTTTATATTGTCAGGTAAAGCATTCCAAATATCTGGACCATGGTATTTTATCGATTTTTAGGCCACAATAATTTTTGGGTTGGTTAAACGGAAAACGGATGAGTGTCGTGTAGGATAAGAATGTACATCACTACTGTAAACAAAATTATTTCGAAATGCCAAAGGTAAAGTATTTATCCAAAATGTATACATAAAGTTTGCAGTTTGAAATCTGAATATCAGCGATTTTTAATGTTTTTAGTTTACACAATTTTGGATCAGTATGGTCTCAATAATGTGAATGTGTACAAAGACGGTGTGCTTTCTTTTGGAGATAATATTAACGTAATTTCCATCTTACTACTATTACCCACACACTATGTTACAATAAGATATGTATGACAAAATGAAGGAATTGTAAAGCATGATAGTGACTTTTGTGATAGATAATATTTTAATTTATATAAATTGCCTCTCGAGACTAGCTAGATCAAGTTAGATTTGAATCAATCATTACACCTAAGAATGTGTAACTTCTTTTTAAATTATGGGCATGTCATCTACACAAAAATCATAATGAAGTACATGTTTAGAGTGTATGTCTTTGAAATACACTGTTGCTCATAACGGTGGAATATTTTTTTTTATCCCAATTTATGGAATTATTTTAAAAATAATTTAAAAATACTAGATCTAGATAATAGTATACAGTCTCAGATTTTATTGAATAATAATTTGCCAATATGTGTTTTGCGTGACTGCTAAAGCATGTATATTATGCTACTATGTTTATCAACTAGGGGACCTATGTCCTTAAGTCATAAATGACAGTAATGAGGATTAATGCCTCACAAAAGGGCACTAATATATCACATCGACACGGTGTTGATCCTGGGGCCTCACAGTTACGAGGCCATTGCTTTGTCACTGAACCATGACTGTACATAGCGGGGGCTAGGGTAGGGGGCAGTTTCCATAAATTAAAAAAATAAACAGAAAATGCAATAAATATTCAATAATTTATTGCATTTTACCCCGGTCCCCAACATTAAAAAATCCTCTGGACGGCCATGCATTATGGCTCAATGCATGGGCACACAGAAGATTTTTTTATGTTGGGGACCGGGGTAGAATGCAATAAATTATTGAAAATTTATTGCATTTTCTGTTTTTTTTTAAATTTATGGAAACTGCCCCCTACCCTAGCCCCTGCTACGTACAGTCATGGTTCAGTGACAAAGCAATGGCCTCGTAACTGTGAGGCCCCAGGATCAACACCGTGTCGATGTGCTATATTAGTGCCCTTTTGTGAGGCATTAATCCTCATTACTGTCATTTATGACTTAAGGGCATAGGTCCCCTAGTTGATAAACATAGTAGCATAACAGACATGCTTTAGCAGTCACGCAAAACACATATTGGCAAATTATTATTCAATAAAATCTGAGACTGTATACTATTATCTAGATCTAGTATTTTAAAATTATTTTTAAAATAATTCCATAAATTGGGATAAAAAAATTATTCCACCGTTATGAGCAACAGTGTAAATACAATTAGTCTTATCAATATTTAGAGACAGTTTATTGGATTTGAACCAAGATGATAATTTATTTAATTCTAAATTTAGGGTTGCAACAAGAATGCTTAAGTTTTTATGTGAATAAAATATGTTCGGTATCGTCTGCAAATAAAACGTATCTTTATAGGAGTGGTGATACATTAACAATATCATCAATATAAAACAGTAGGGGATCTAAGATAGAGCCTTGCGGTAGTCCGCATTCTACGGTGGAAATATTAGATGTCGTAGATTTAAAAATAACATATTGATGTTTATTACGCAAATAGTCTTCAAACCAAGAAAGTACAATCTCTCTAACTCCATATGCTTTTAATTTACGTATTAATATACGATGGTCCATGGCGAATGCCTTTAATAAGTCCCCCAAAACACCTATATTGTGTTCCTTTTTAGAAAGGGAATCAGTTATTTTGTCACATAATTTTGAATAGCATAATCAGTAGAGTGATTTTTCTAAATCCAAATTGATTAGGAATTAATAAGAAAGAATACAATTGTTTATATACTATTTTATCTAATATCTTTGAAATGCCTGGTAGAAAAGAAATTGGTCGGTAGCTTGAAATTTTAGAATGATCATCCTTTTTATATATCGGAAATATTTGTGCAACTTTTAGTGGATCGAGGTCTTGCAAATACCTGATAGGGCCTTTGAATGTTATTAAAACAAGACATTTCTGCTTAAGAGATTTGGTAAAGAGGGCGACACGGTAGGGCGATATGGAGGAGTGATATATCAATAATAATTAATCCAGGCAGGAATTTAACAAATGGCAATATTTTGTTTGTTAACAAATTTGATATTTTGTGGTCGTCTAAACTACAGAGTATTTATAGCAAGTTAAATCTTTTAAGAAATGGTTATCAAACTTAGTCCTGTAGTTGAGAATTATACATGTATTTTAAGAATGGGGAATAAACTGTTAAAATAATTAATACATTTTCACTGGATATTCTGTTATAAAACGGTAACCCACTTTGAAATGGAATATTAATTTCGAACATCTAAGAAAGAAAGAAAGAAAGAGGGATGTTAGGAAAGACAGAAATAAGGAGGGGAAGAAAGAAAGAAAGAAAGGAAGAAAGAAAGCAAGAATTATAGGATAACGAAGAAGAAGAAGGAGAAGAAGAAGAAGAAGAAGAAATGCGAATTCCGAAGGAGCTGCAGAGAAAAGGTTCATGAAAACCCTCTTCGTGAGACTTAAAGCATTTATTTATTTTTTCCCTTTTCTTCTGAAGCGAAAATCTGAGCTATTATTAGATTAGCATAGGGGAAATCCCTGTTGGAAGTCAAACATGAAAAAGTAACACAAACAATCCAACATTTCATTAACTTGGTCCTGTATCAGAGACATTAGACCGTCGTTTATTACCCGTTTAGGGATGTGATCATTTTTAGATTAAAACGAGACTTAATCCAGTTTTGATAAGAAACTGCCTATTGTTAGTTGTTCCAAAGTTCACTAAAGCCGGTCATTTTAGAAGTAGTTGTCGAATCCTATTTGACGTCATAGTTTTTGATGGAAATGTAAGAGGGGAAATTTTATACATTTTGATTCATTCACGATGCCTGATCCAGCTTATGAATTATTAACACATTATATAACAAATAGCCTACTAGTAATGAATGCCATAACATATTACCTGATATAGGATCTTTTGGTACTTTGAAAAAGAAAATGAAAAAATGAAAAAATAAAGGTAAACAACAAATAATGGGATATTAAAGAAAAGAAAAATGCAAAAAAAAAAAAAAAAGGCCAACAAAAAAAAGAGGAAAGAGAAAAAAAAAAAAAAAAATGATAGTAGGGTCTAGAAACAAAAATCATACCATACCCTCATTGATTGCGTCGAATATCTTGTGATAAGAAAAGAGAAAAAAAAGATATCAGAAGGGAAGGAAGCTGTGATCCTCAGAAATGCACAATACACGTTAAAACTACACAGTGGAATAAAACATTTATTTTAATCTTGTTCATCCTTGTGTCAGCAAAGAAAATACTATCGTAATATAATAAAATAAATCTAGAATTTAAATTAAACACATTTCATACAATAATGGCATAGGTTGTAAGAAGTACGTAATTTAATTTGTTTGATTTGTTTGAAATAACTATCAAGAAATTGGTGCAAGCCTGAACTTCTTAACACCTTTTTTGTATAACTGTTAGTATTGAAAATTCCCATTGGTCCACCAACACTTTACAATTATTAACGTCTTACACTGCAAGCGATAAGACGACAAAATTAGCGAACCCGCTCACCAAACGTCTTATGGGGAAATCTAGTTCCGTTAAATTCGGGAAACTGTCCCGAAATCGCCACACATTTTCCGCGGAACAAAATGATACTTTGGCAAATAAGGATGCTCATAAACGGAAGGGAAAATATGTCCAAATAGAGTATATAAGGTCCAATTCTAGCACTGATCATTCCCATTTGACTCGAGCCTTGGAGAAGCTGAGCATAGAGCAGAAATTAATGAGAGAGAACATTTGGAGGTTGCCAAAAGACGATTCAAATAGATTTACAACGAAATCTCGGCGTTTAGATAACAATCGAGGTTCGTATATTTATTAACTTATGCCAATAATATTGGGAACAACATCTTTATTCATGAGGTCGTATATTTTTACATAAAATGATGTACTCATACTGACAAAACCCATACATTTTATAATCTGGAAGTAAACAGCGTTTGGAGGATGAGAACAACTTCTTAATGGTTATTTAAATTTAATGAAATTCTATCCATTGAAGTAATAATTTCTTGTTACGCAAATGTAAATTCTAACCATTGTCATGATGTTTTGAGATATTAGAATGGAGGTTCGTATATATATATTTTTCAAATCAGTTATGACTGTTATGAATATAGTAAACATAACGTTGAATACTTTTACATAAAACGATTGTACTCATACTCAAAATACACTATCCATTAAAAAAAAGATGGTTGTGAGGGGTGTTTAGAGGATTGAAAATAATTCTGAATGGTTATTTAACTCATGAAATTCTATCCATTGAAGTAATGCTCATTTTTATGCAAAGGTAAATTTTAACCATTTTCATGACACGATTTCGATAGTCATTGTTCTCGTTCACGTTGTCACGTGGTCACCTATCTATGAAGTACGTTTTTTTATGATACGCGTCGTAACTTTCCACCATATTTATATAACTCTTTCAGTTCTACAAGAATGCGATTTTGATGATCATCGTCCTCGTTCACGCTGTTGCATCTTCGCCGGTACAGTCATCATCGCGGTATTGTCTTCCCAAGAACCAAGCCGACTACGAATCACGAGAGAGGAACGGTCATCTTTTTTATCCAAAGCAAGGTGCATTTGCCGTCCAGAGCTTCAACGTTTCAGATGCTGATATGGGTAAGAAAGAGACATCAAGCTGCCCATACGATGGCGTCTCCAGCCCCCAGAGCTGCCCGACCGGTGTCAAGCCAAGTGCCTCTGAACCAGTCAACTCCAACCAGGATGGCATGTGCCCTTGGACCTATGTTGAGTGTTTCGACCCCGACCGTATTCCGATGTCGATCAGCATGGCACAGTGTCAATGTTCAGCGTGTCTGGATCCTTACTCTCACGAAGCTGATCCTAACCTACGATGTCAACCCATCTTTCATAACATGAAAGTCCTGAGAAAAACCCAGTGTGTGGATGGTCTGTACCGATACGAGGAGAAGACTGTCAAAGTACCGGTCGCATGTGGATGCATGAGGCAACGAGTAGCATAATAAACATCGTAATTTATCCACAGCTTTAACCAAAGAAGAAACCCGACATACTCTATGTTCTATTGTATTCCTCTTGTATCGATATGTATTCTTGTTTAATAGGAATGGCAACGGTATCTTATTTATCATAAGTAAATATTTATATTACATATCATTAGAAGAGGGCTTGTAAACTTTAATATTATCGCTGTGCTCACAATTGTATTCAATGTATTTGAACATGTTCTATTTTTCATATAACTTATCCATATGTAACATATTTTTATACAAACCGTTACGGTATTCATGAAATTATTTTAAAGCTCACAACATCGAATATATTTTGTATTCACATCAAACGTTTAAAGAATCCATATAGTTATCATAACATTTGCTGAATTAAACATTGTCTTGATCGTGGCTATAAGCAAGTTTTGTTTAAATGAATGTAGATGGGTGTAAGTAACTTTGTAAAACGTCTATCAAAAATAGTAATTTTTACCTGCAAGTGTAGAAATCAGCGTTTTTTGTTGGTTCTAAATTCTGGTTAAGTTATTTTATTTCAAATATGTGCATTAATAGCATATTATATTTGTTATCTATAAGTCAAAGTGGTATGTGCGTTTCAGCACATTTGGGTTATAATACAGTCGATTATTATCCATTATTTTTTACTTTTGCGTCACACTAAAACCGTGTCAAGTTTGACAACACACCGTATCCACTGAGTGGACAACATGTATAATTTGTTTTAACCTTTGTTATACAGTTTCCTTATATTTTAGGACAGTTATGTAAGTTATGAGACTATTGATGCCATAACTCATTGTATTTCATCAAAAAATAAACCAATTTGGTTTGAAAGCCATCAAAAGGAATCGAATTATCTGTCTTTATAAGAAAAGAGAAAGGATTAGAGAAAGATAGAAGTGAATGTTTCAGCAATGGATAAAATAAGAGAATCCGAGAGTATAGCAATCGACAGGGTAAAACGGCGAATATATACACGTCAAAAGAGCCAAATTAGACCAAGAGAGAGAGAGAGAGAGAGATAAACATGAGACGAAGAAATAGATTAAACACGAGTACTTTGGAGCAGTTTTAAAGGAATTGGGGGTTTAAAGCCCCCCCCCCCCCAAAAAAAAAAAAAAAAAAAAGAAGAAAAGAAACGATGCCAGTAATAATGTAGAAAACTAGAATTTAAATCGTCACGAGGACGAATAAGGTGGTCTGCCTTCAAGTTATATAGACATGTAAACAATGATGATCATGATGATCATGATCTTGATAGTAATGGTGATGACGATGATGATGATGATGATGATCATCATGATGATGTTGATGATTATCATCAACAGACCATGATGACATCAGACTGAAACAAATGAGAGAACATTTAGATAGTATATAGTCTCAGCTACAACATACTCAAAAATCAACAAAAATCAAGCCGAAATAACGGCGATATTGCTCGCAAAAGACAAGAATGTAGAATCCAGATTTGAGAAAAAGTCATCTCCCATAAGGATTACACGCAAAAAGTAATGGATCAAGTGATAATAGGGTAATAATAAAGTAAATATGGTTGTTTATAACATTATTTGCGATTGTACGTATTTTAATATTCAAAGGAGATGGTACAGTGAAAGGTCAAAAAGAAAAAAAGTGAAGATTTTTTTTTGTTGGAGACGCCCGGACTCGAACCAGGGACCTCGAGGTCGGAAGTCAAGTGCGTTACCGATATACCAAAACATTACCCCTTAGAGATTACACGTAAACGGAAAATGGAATTCTCAAATCCCACTTTGTAAGTGAAATATGAGCAAGATCCCGGCATCTGATCGAAAAATAAAGGGCACATTTGTGATAGCTTATTGTCTCAGCTACAACATACTCAAAGCTTAGCGTAAACAAAGATAAAACGACGGAGATATTGCTCGAGAAAGACGAGAATGTAGAATCCAGTTTTGAGAAAAAGTCATGTCCCATAGAGAATACACGCAAAATGTGAAAAATTGACATGCCTCCTTTAATCGCAAAAATACGCCATGATGCCAATGTCAAAATGAAAAATTGTCTCAGCTAGAACTTAAAAAAAAAAAAAAAACAATTGATCAATATTAACAGAGATACAACCAATTTTCCAAAAATCTGCTAACGTCATAATATGCAAATTGAAATTTTGAGTTCGGAGGCCATTATGATGACGTCATGAGTTAATTGAGGGTAAAATGACACATGAAATCATATCTCCGACTCATAATCTATCCAAATATTTAAAAAAATGGGGGGTATCCATCCATTCTGAAGAGTTACAATGAATTTTTGTATAGGCAAGTTTTTGCACATGTATGTTATGTATTACAAGAGCTCGCACGCACGGATGCGTATCTTAACGGACGCTAATTCCGTTATTAATGGTCAGAAAAAGGTGAACATGGTATCAAAATGCTTGAAAAAATGTGCCAAATATGATGACAGAGAAAATTTGGCGATTCTACATTACAAAATGCAAGTACGCGTGAAAACGCGCACACATGTGCGTGTGCGCGTTTTTTTGCAAAATGCTTAAAATGGCCTAAACCGTATGCAAAATTAATTTGGAACCAATTTGAGCATCTTAAAATTTAATGCGCGCGTACGTGCGCGTCGAGGTGCGCGCGCGGAATTTGTTGACTTTTTAAGTTGACCTTTGACCTGAACTTGATGTATACTAAATATGGTTGATTTTTGATGACTCGTTATTGAGATATGATAATGACCTGATTTTTACAAAATGGCGCCTGGATGACGTCACGGTGACCCCATGAACTTGAAAAAGGTTTTAGGAACTTGATATTATAGGGCCTGATGACTGACAGAAAATTCGAAGGAAATTGACCTTGTCGATGTCGAGTAAACTTGTGCACAAAAAAGTGTGTGGAAGAAAAATAAATAAATAAAGAATAAATAAAGAAAGAAAATTCTAACGAAATCAATAGGTGATCTGTCATCGACAGACCACCTAATAACACCCATGCTCTTTATACCCCCCTCCGAGAAACAAAACGAAAAATAATAACAACAATGCAAGCGAATAAATATACACACAAATTAAAATATAATTTAATCAATACATATTTATATACACAATGGATGCGCATATTTTATTATTTACCTCCGTTGGTTGTGCAGAAAATGAAGACTTCATTTTCTTACCCAAAGAGAAAAAAAAGACAGGGTCTTTGGATCTGATTATTCCATTCATGTACTTTCATAAACTCATCCTGCTTTGAGATTAGTATTTGACGGCTTGCAAATAATATAATATTAATAATAATAATCGGTTCTTGTATAGCGCATATCACATTATATAACGTCTCTATGCGCTTCCAAATAGCTTCGGAAATTATTATCCTAGCTTTAGCTCCGGCAGCCGTAGTCAGCGCACATTGTATTTCAAGGAATAATCCTACCAGGATGCATTTACCTCACCTGGGTCGAGTGTGGCAATTCCCTAATGGAACAATCACAGTGTTACCACATAGTGGTACGCAGTGTGCTACCACATGTGGGCCAAATGCGACTTTGGGACATGTGGTAACGCTGTGGTGTACTATGTGGTGTCAACTACATAGCCTACCACACTGGGTACCACAGTGTGGTACGCACCACATAATACTCCACATCATTACCACATGTCTCAAAATCACAGGTGGCCAACACTGTGGAATCAACCACATATTCGACCACATTGAGGTATACCACGGCCTTACCACACCGTGGTACGCACCACATAGTTCACCACAGCGTTACCACCCGTCCCAAAATCACATTTTGCCCACTTGTGGTAGCACGCTTTGGGACCAAACTCATAATTACCACATAGTATACCACACTGTGGCGAATAGACATAGTCTGATACTTAGGCATCCACCACATAGTCTACCACACCCTTCAGATGATATTTTTGTTAAAGTAATTTACGCTGTAAGTAGCAAATATACTAATAAATTTTGCCAATGGCAACAATGAACACAGTATCACTGGTTCGTCGGCAATTTCTAATGAAAAGGAATAGGTAAAAAGACTTTTTTGTTTTAATATGGGTCATACATTCTCATATACTTGTATTTAATTGAATATATTTTTATTTCATAGTTAATATTTCCCTAATTCATGTTTAATTAAATGTAATTCATACAAAGTAGTAAAATGTCCTAATAATTGACAGTTAATATTTTGTAGTAATTTCGAAATGAATTGTATATAACTAAATCAACAGTAATTAAACAAATATGCTTTAAATTCAGATAAATTGTATAAAACATAGATCTGCACGCACCCCATATTCATTATTCAACTGGAAATATGCCCACGGACCAGTTTTCAACTGGTGCAACTGGAAATATGCCTACAGAACACTTTAAATATAAACTGGTGCAACTGGAGATATGCCAACAGTCAGGTATCGACTGGTTCAACTGGAAATAAGCCTACAGACTATGTAGATATTACTTTGTGGTAAACCACATGATCTAAAAATCTCAAACTGACAATATACTGTGAACACAGAGTTTACACATAGTGATTTATATCACATTGTGGTAAGTATGTGGCACACAGTGTTAAATATGTACGACTATGTGGAAGACCACATGATCTGAAACCCCACACTGTGACGATACTGTGATCACAGAGTTTGCACAAGGTTAAATACATACCACACTGTGATAAATATGTGTATTTCTGTGTTAAATATGTACGACTATATGGTAAACCACATGATTTGAACCCCACACTGTCACGATACTGTAAACACAGAGTTTGCACATAGTGAAATACATACCAGACTGTGATAAATATGTGTCACTCTATGTTAAATATGACCGAATATGTGGTTAACCCAACTCCACACTGTGACAATACTGTGAGCACAGAGTTTTCACATAGTAAAATACATACCACACTGTGGTAAATATGTGTCTTTCTGTGTTAAATATGTACGACTATATGGTAAACCACATGATTTGAAACCCACACTGTGACAATACTGTAAACACAGAGTTTGCACATAGTAAAATACATACCACACTGTGATAAATACGTGTCACTCTGTGTTAAATATGACCGAATGTGTGGTTAACCCAACTCCACACTGTGACAATACTGTGAGCACAGAGTTTTCACATAGTGAAATACATACCACACTGTGGTAAATATGTGTCTTTCTGTGTTAAATATGTACGACTATTATGGTAAACCACATGATTTGAAACCCACACTGTGACAATACTGTAAACACAGAGTTTGCACAAAGTAAAATACATACCACACTGTGATAAATACGTGTCACTCTGTGTTAAAAATGACCGAATATGTGGTTAACCCAACCCCACACTGTGACAATACTGTGAACACAGAGTTTTCACATAGTGAAATACATACCACACTGTGGTAAATATGTGTCACTCTGTGTTAAATATGAACGATTATACAACACCTACGTGGATCCTTGTCATTTGATTGGAGGATTGTTGGTCACATGATATTCAATAGATGGTATATTGCACGGTTGTGCATTTTTGGTTATATGCGCCGTGCATTTTTGGTTATATGCAGATTGCGTACCTCTCAGTCGTGCGCGCGCGTATCCCTGCTTTCATCTGACGCGAAGGCAATCTCAATGTAATCGAGAAGGCTTGACTCCAACTTTAATTTATCTATAATATAAGGAGTAAAGCATAATTTGTTGATTAACGTTCTATTAGATCTTCTTCGATGTTGTATAAAACAAATAATGAATGTTTTTCATTCGTTCAATAGTGCAAATATTTTCATTCGTTGAAAGATTAACGTTAATTCTATTCAACTCGGCTGACGCCTCGTTGAATAGAATGTTAATCTTTCAACTCATGAAAATATTCGCACTATTGAACTCATAACCATTCATTATTTGTATACTATGTGGTAAACCACATGATTTGAACCCCACACTGTGACAATACTGTGATCAAAGAGTTTACACATAGCTCAGTACTTGTCATACCACACTGTGGTAAATATGTGTCTCTCTGTGTTCAATATTTACGACTATGTGGTAAACCACATGTTCTAAATGCAGTATTAAATCTACACCTCAGGAAATCTACCTGGCACGCACCGCTTTTTGTTATCTTTATTTGTTTATATTAGGGTCATAAGTGGATTATAGGAAGGACCTACTTGAATCTGAATGGTTCCGAAGATCGTATCCTAACGAAGTAAATCATAGTTGTCAGGATGAGTTTAACGTCATAGATATATGCTGGGAGATGTCGAGAACAAACGAATCGCAACGGGAGTCATTACCGGTTGTTGATCAAAAAGGAATACCCAACAATTATTTCGGGTACTTAACGCCACAAAATATCTATTCCTATTTAGAAGTTAGGATGCTCATAAAAGTCATGTAACACGCCCAATATAGATAGAGTAATGAGGGAATCAAAGGGCCATATTTTTTGTTTGTATTGAATAGGGACATAGCATTCATCTTAAACATTAAAATAATCCACGAATGACATCAGTTTAATCGCTATCTCCGCAAAATCCATTTTCTTTGTATAATAGGCGAGGGCCGAGCGGGGGTACGTGTTATTCCCTATCATGAATCTCTGTAGCTGGCTTTTTTTATTGCCTCTTTCTTTCTTCTCGATAATAAACATTTCCGTTCTTCGGGCTGACGAACTGGGTATTTTATCAATGCATTTTTTTGTGAACTGACTAAAGATGATTTAAAATATATTAAAGGACATTGCAGGGATTTGCAGAAGAAAACAATCTCTAAGCTTGTAAAAGGGCAAATTGTTGTCAAACATCATAAATAGAAACTGTCCTAAAAGTATGGTTGCAAAATATTTTACCGAAATTGTACTAGTTTTTCTTTTTAAATTTGAATTTTGCCACATTCAGCTCCAAAATGAGGGTTTCAATTGTCCCGTAGTTGAAAATGATACATGTATTTTGAGAATTGGATCCAAACTGTAAAAATAATCACTAAATTTTCACTAAATATTCTGTTATAAAACGGTAAACACTATCAAACGGAATACTAAATTCAAACATCGTAAGAAAGAAAGAAAGAATAAAAAAAGGAAATCAAGAAAGAAAGAAAGAAGGAATAGAAAGCAATCAAGAGAGAAATAGGATGACGAAGACATAAAATAAGAAATATGAATTCTAAAGAAATTGTAAAACATGAAGTAACGGTTTATGAAGAACCCTCTTCGTGACACTTAAATCACTTGTTTTCTTCTATTTTCTTTTCTTCTAAATAGTCTAAATAATCTGAGCTATTTATAGCTTTCAAAAGGGAAATTCCCGGTGGGAAGTGAAACCTTAAATAGAAACACAAAACATCCAACATTTGTTAACTTTGTCCTGTATCAGAACATCGGTCCGTCGTTTATTACCTGGATAGGGATGTGATCATTTTTAGATTAAAACGAGACTTAATCGACTTTTGATAAGAAACTGCCTATTGTTTGTTGTTCCAAAGTTCACTTAAGCCGGTCATTTTAGAAGTAGATGTCGAATCCTATTTGACGTCATAGTTTTTGATGGAAATGTAAGAGGGGATATTTTATACCTTTTGATTCATTCACGATGCCTGATCCAGCTTATGAATTATTAACACATTATATAACAAATAGCCTACTAGTAATGAATGCTATAACAAATTACCTGATATAGGATATTTTGGTACTTTAAAAAAGAAATTCAAGAAATTCAAAAAATAAAGGTAAACAAATAAAAATAATGGGGGATTAAAGAAAAAAAAATGCCCCCCCCCCAACAAAAAAATGAGCCACAAAAAAAGAGGAAGGAGAAAAACTGAAAACAGGATACTAGGGTCTAGAAATAAAAACCACAACATACCCTCATTGATTTCATCCAATATCTTATGATAAGAAAAGAGAAAAAGAAGATATCAGAAGGGAAGGAAGTTGTGATCCTCAGAAATGCACAATACACGTTAAAACTAAACAGTGGAATAAAACATTTATTTCAATTTTCGTTCATCCCTGTGTCAGCACAGAAAATACTATCATAATATAATCAAATATATCTAGCATCTACATTAAACACATTTAATACAATAATGGCATAGGTTGTCTCCTATGGAAAATAAAAGAATTAACTTCAGAAAGACGTAATTTAATTTGTTTAAAAAAAACTATCAAGATATTGGTGCTAGCCTAAACATCTTAACATTTTTTTTTTGTATGAGTGTTAGTATGGAAAATTCCCCGTGGTCCACCAGAACAATGTCTAACACTGCAACACTTTAGAAGCGATAAGACGACAAAATTAGCGAACCCGCTCACCAAACAATAATGGCATAGGTTGTCTCCTATGGAAAATAAAAGAATTAACTTCAGAAAGACGTAATTTAATTTGTTTAAAAAAAACTATCAAGATATTGGTGCTAGCCTAAACATCTTAACATTTTTTTTTTGTATGAGTGTTAGTATGGAAAATTCCCCGTGGTCCACCAGAACAATGTCTAACACTGCAACACCAGAACAATGTCTAACACTGCAACACTTTAGAAGCGATAAGACGACAAAATTAGCGAACCCGCTCACCAAACGTCTTATGGGGAAGTGTAGTTCCGTTGAATTCGGGAAAACGTTCCGAAATCGCCACACATTTTCCGCGGAACAAAATGATACCTTGGCAAATAAGGATGCTCATAAACGGAAGGGAAAACAGCTCCAAATGGAGTATTTAAGGTCCGATTCTAGCACTGGCTGATCATTCCCATTCGACTCGAGCCTTGGAGTAGCTGAGCAAAGAGCAGAAATTACAAAAAGAGAGCATTTTGAGGTTGCCAAAAGACGATTCAATTATTAGGTTTACAACGAAATCTTGACGTTTAGATAAAAAATGGAGGTTCGTATATTTATTCACTTATTTAAAGTTATGGCAATGATATCATGAACAACATCTTTATACTTGAGGTCGATTTTGTATACATAAAATGATGTACTCATACTCAAAATAAACCATATATTAAACATTCTGGTAGGAAACAGTGTAAAGAGAATGAAAAAAAATCTGAATGGTTATTTTACTCATGAAATTCTATCCATTGAATAATACTCTCTTTTTATGCAAAAGTAGATTTTAAAGAAATCCATGACTTTTTTTTAGACCATCAAATTTGCGACTTTAATAGTCATTGTTCTCATTTACGCTGTCACATTGTCACTTAAGTTTGAAGTCCGTTATAATGATACACACCGTAACTTTCCACCATATTGATGTAATTCTTTCAGGTCTACAGTATTGCTATCTTGATGATCATCGTCCTCGTTCACGCTGTCACATCTTCGCCGTTAAAGTCATCATCGCAGTATTGCCTTCCCATGAACCAAGCCGACTACGAATCACGAGAGAGGAACGGTCATCTTTTCTATCCCAATCAAGATGCCTTTGCCGTTAAGAGCTTCAACGTTTCAGATGCTGATATGGGTAGGATAGAGACATCAAGCTGCCCATACGATGGTGTCTCCAGCCCCCAGAGCTGCCCGGCCGGTGTCAAGCCAAGTGCCTCTGAACCAGTCAACTCCAACAAGGATGGCATGTGCCCTTGGACCTATGTTGAGTGTTTCGACCCCGACCGTATCCCGATGTCGATCAGCATGGCACAGTGTCAATGTTCAGCGTGTCTGGATCCTTACTCTCACGAAGCTGATCCTAACCTACGATGTCAACCCATCTTTCATAACATGAAGGTCCTGAGAAAAACCCAGTGTGTGGATGGTCTGTACCGATACGAGGAGGAGACTGTCAAAGTACCGGTAGCATGTGGATGCATGAGACAACGAGTAGCATAATAAACATCATAATTTATCGACTGCATTAACCAAAGAAGAAACCCGACATCGTTCATGTTTTCTGTATTACTCCGGTATTGATATGTATTCCTGTTGCAATAGAAATGTCAACTCATCATCTTCTATCTTATTTATCGAAAGTAAATATTTTTTATTATATACATACAACCAACTTCGACTTTCTTTGACTATGTAGACCAAAGAAGAGGGCTTGTAGCTTTAATGTTATTGTTGTGCTCCCAATTGTATTCGTTGTATTTAAACATGTTTTATATTTTGTATTACTTATTTATATGTAACTTATTGTTATTCAAACCGCTAAGGTATTCATGGGATTATTGTAAAGCTCAAGACATTGAAGAGATTTGTATTCACATCAAATGTTTAAAGAATCCATATAGTCATTAATAACATTTGCTGAATTAAACAGTGTCTTGATGCTAAGCAATTTCTTTTTACGACTATAGTTGGGTGCATGTAACTTTGTAAAATGTCTATCAAAATAGTAATTTTTACATGCGAGTGTAGAAATCAGGGACTCTTTTCGGTTCTGAATTCTCTGTGTGTATTACTAGCATATTGTATTTGATATCTATATGTCCAAGTGGTATGTGCGTTTTAGCACTTTTGGGTGATAATATGATGTCGATTATTATCTATTATTTCTAACCTTCATGTCACACTAAAACTATGTCAGTTTGACAATATAACGTATCCACTAAGTGGATAGTATTATTTGTTTTAACCTGTGTTTTTTATACAGTTTCCTTATATTATAGGACAGTTGTGTAACTTATTAGACTATGTATGCCATGACACATTGTATTTCATATACAAAATAAAGTAAAGAGCTTTGAAATCCATCAAAAGGAATCAAATTATCCGTCTATACTGTATAAGAAGAGAGAAAAGATTAGCGAAAAGATAGAAGTAAGTGTTTGTGCGATGGATAAAACTAGAGAACCCGAGAGTAGAAAGATAAAGGCGATTAACGGCGAAGATAGACACGTTAAAGGAGCCAGATTAGACCGAGCGGGAGAGAGAGAGAGAGAGAGGGAGAGAGAGATAGAGAGGAAGAGAGAAGGGACAGAGAGAGAGAGAGAAGGGAGAGAAAGAAAGACGGAAAACACGAGTACTCAGTAGCAGTTTTAAAGAAGTTGGGGGCTCAAGCCCCCAACCCCACACACACACAAAATACTGCCAGGCACATGTAGAAAATAATACCCATGCTCCCTAACCCCACCTACAACAACAAAATAATAATGACACAAAAACAACAATAATACAAATCATTAAATTAACATACAAATTAAAAAACAATCAATCAATTTATATATAAATACTGGATGAGCATATTTTGATGGATATCAATGACATTTTCAAAATCAAATCAAATAATTACTCGAAAAAACCCTAGGGGCGAACATTTTGTAAAATAATGTCTTCGTCTATTCATGTATTCTACTAGAACCCCCCCCCCCCTGTGAGGGATATAGATATATGGATAGACAGAGAGAGAGAGAGAGAGAGAGAGAGGGGGGGGGGGGGAGAGAGAGAGAGAGAGAGAGAAAGGAAGAGAGAGAGAGAGAGAGAGAGAGAGGGGGAGGGGGTATGGGGTGGTAGTGATCAGCGGTTCTGATCATGCTGATAGAACGCGAAAGGTGAAGAAAAAATTCTTACATCTTGGTCTCTCGATTAAAACGAATGCCCCAATTGTTCCCCCATCACCACCCAATCCCTCATCAATCAAATACAAGATAGTCGAGCAAAACGACTCCAACACAGTTCATCGCAATTTAATAGATTATCACGACTCGCCCCTGTATTAAAGAAATGCCCCCTATCTTCAACCGGCATCTTCCATTCCCCCCTTTTTTAATAAAAACACGAGGAAAACTTCCTAATATGTTTTCAATGTCAGAGTCACTACCTAGTAACATATTAGTTAGACAACACTTCCACATACAAATTACCATGAGACAAGAAAAAAAGGGAACGAAAAATGAAAAAAAAGGGCCACTGATGGAAGATTCGATGCCTGAATAACAGTAATTGTATGCTCTTCTCGAAGTGAGGTTTTGAAGGCAAACGATTTTTAGTAAACATATCCTCAAATATCTTGTTACTTGAATCTTGCGCAATGCGAAATAAAAGGAAATATGTAATGTGGGGAAAAGCACGTAAATAAGTAAATTAGAATGCCAATATGTAGTATATGTAATGCAAAAAAAAATGTATTAAATAAAGATCTAAAAATGATTTAAAAAAGAAACCCTTTTTTTAACGTTAATTTCCATTTAAATTTATTGTAAGTGAACCTCAAGTTTATTCACCATTCAAAATCAAACATACCAAATTCGTCTTATTATATTTTTAGTTGCTTTATCATAAGTGAAAAATTGATGATAACTTAATATAATAACTAGGCCTATTTCAATTTGAAGTGCCCGGTGCATAGGCTGGTTATACCATTGGTTGCATTAATCTTTTGCATATATACAACATGTATACATTTAGACTAAGTTTTCATGCCACAATGGGTATGCATTACAATTGATCATCTTCTTTCGACATAGGTGTATGGAAGTTAGTTCTGTATTTAGTTTGACAATTTCGATTTCACTCTCTGAATCAGTCCCCCATCTCTCCCTCTCTCTCTCTCTCTGTCTCTCCCCCTCTCTCCCCCTCTCTCTCTCTTTCTCTCTCTCTCTCTCTCTCTCTCCCTCTATTTTCTCTTCTTTATCTTACTGTCTCCCCCTATTTCACTCTGTTGCTCTGGTTCTAACGTATTTCTGAACGCATATACAAACTCGCCGGATATTTGCCCACGCCCCTTCTTTCTTCCTCATTTCATCAACATTCAGTGATTCATCAGATCATGCCACGGTTAAATAATTACATTATTATCTATGTATGGATACCATAAACCACAAGAACGGAATATTCTGGGATTCCATTATTAATCAAGAAATAAAGTTTATTTGAATAAAATGAATACATTTATTTTATTTTATTGTAAACATCACTTTATTATTCAAACTTGCACGACAAAGATATTCATACAATATGACAATTCTATTTACTGGAAAATGCAGGGCATTAAAAGTACATATAATGTTATATAACAACAACAAACAAAATTTATTAATTTTACAACAAAATGAGGACTGACGAGTTATGGATATTCCTAGCTATAGGTGAAAAATAGAGCTACATAATGGAAATTAATTTGATATATCAACTTAATAAATAGGAAGCATAAATAATGAGTATTATAAGAGTGACACTTTAAGAATAATTATCACATTATGTTATATCGGCGAACAGCCTTTCGGAAAACAGTATTTGTTACACACAATCCACTTAGTGGATACGATAGTTCGTCAAACTTGACATGATTTAAAAGAACATTGTTTGCAAGACAAAATTGCTCATGCACCTGTGAGTGCTAAAACGCACAACAAGATTATTATGTATATATATATATTCATGAATACGTTGAATATACTTTATAGGTATATTAAAGCAATACAAAATGAATCTGCGACGAACCACGATTCGCTATCGACTAATAACTTGCAGTACATAAGTACAAACGATCCGAACTCAACAAAAAATGGCTTCGGATTTTATAGAAAAAACAAGAATAATTAGAAAATGCAAAAAATATCTTTCGAACGTGGCATTAAACTGAACTTGATAGAAAAATTGATAGCTCTACAAGTTGTATACAGTAGTTACAATTTCTATGATCCAGAGAGTGCGATATCTTTTCTGTTTTTTCAGGAATCGAAATAAAAATGCTAAAGTGAGACAATGATATATTTCATACAAAATAAAAAACAACAACTAAATGCTCATAATCTGGGACATAATATGACGAGAACAATCATGTTCAACAGTATTGAATATTGATATGTATATGTATGCACTTTATACACACCTGCATAAATCGGTTTTCCATTCTTCTTCAGAGCATTTATATATATCATTTAATTAGTAAACAAAATAAATATTTTCATTTTCCTTGAGGGAAATAGTAATATATTGTTATTTCTATAACCATAAGTTATACATTTATACTGTAAATAAGTTACCATAAATATTAAATATGAATACTTATCAATACTACAATAATACTGTATTAGTTTACTTTCAACAATAATCATGATGAAAAGAACAAGGTGTTTAAGTTGCTTCTTTGGCATTTTCGACATATTTTGACGAAGTGGAGGCTGGTTTATGCTACTCGTTGCCTCATGCATCCACATGCGACCGGTACTCTGACAGTCTCCTCCTCGTATC
Source organism: Strongylocentrotus droebachiensis (assembly GCA_035222895.1). NCBI lineage: Eukaryota > Metazoa > Echinodermata > Echinoidea > Camarodonta > Strongylocentrotidae > Strongylocentrotus > Strongylocentrotus droebachiensis. Next base: position 222,762 of record JAVYIG010002196.1, read on the forward strand.
GGTACAGACCATCCACACACTGGGTTTTTCTCAGGACTTTCATGTTATGAAAGATGGGTTGACATCGTAGGTTAGGATCAGCTTGGTGAGAGTAAGGATCCAGACATGCTGAACATTGACACTGTGCCATGCTGATCGACATCGGGATACGGTCGGGGTCGAAACACTCAACATAGGTCCAAGGGCACGTACCATCCTGGTTGGAGTTGACTGGTTCAGAGGCACTTGGCTTGGCACCAGTAGGGCAGCTCTGGGGGCTGGAGACACCATCGTATGGGCAGCTTGATGTCTCTATCCTACCAATATCAGCATCTGAAAGATTGAAGCTGTGGACGGCAAAGGCATCTTGATTTGGATAGAAAAGATGACCGTTCCTCTCTCGTGATTCGTAGTCGGCTTGGTTCATGGGAAGGCAATACTGCGATGATGACTTTACCGGCGAAGATGTGACAGCGTGAACGAGGACGATGATCATCAAGATAGCACTACTGTGTACCTGAAAGAATGACATAAATATCGCGGATAGTTACGGTGTGTATAATGAAAACGGACTTCAACGATCACCTAAACGAGAACAATGACTATCAAAATTGGGTTATAATTCATAAAAATTGTAAAAATTACTTTTGCATGAAAAACTTTAATGGATATAATTTCATGAGTTAAATAACCATTCGAAATTTCGTTCTCATCCTTTAAAAACTATTTACAACCATATTTTTTTTTATATGTATGGTTTATTTGTTAGTATGCGTACATCATTTTATGTAATAATAACATTCGAGACGTGATGAATAAAGATGCTGTTCAAAATGTTAATGTAATAACTGGATAAGTAGATAGTTGAATATACGAACCTCCATTATTATCTTAACCTCGAGATTTAGTTGTAAGCCTATCGGAATCGTCTTTTGGCAACTTCAAAATGCTCTCCTTTTGTAATTCTGCTTTATGCTCAGCTTCTCCAAGGCTCGAGTCGAATGGGAATGATCAGCCAGTGCTAGAATTGGACCTTATATACTGTCTTTAGACCTATTTTCCCTTCCGTTTATGAGCATCCTTATTTGCCCAAGTATCATTTTGTCCCGCGGAAAATGTGTGGACATTTCAGAACGGTTTCCCGAATTTACCGGAACTATACTTCCCCGTGAGACGTTTGATGAGCGGGTTCGCTAATTTTGTCGTGTTACCGCCTTTCAAGGGCTGCAATGTACGACATGAATTATGTCAAAACTTTGGTGGCCCACGGGGAGTTTTCCATACTAACAGTAATACAATAAAGGGTGTGAAGATGTTCATGCTAGCCCCAATATATAGTCTCCTCCGGAAAATTAAACAAATTAAATTACGTCTTTTTTAAGTCTAGTCCTTTTGTTTTTTATACGAGACAACCTTTGCTGTTATTGTTTTTAAATGGTCGTAATGCAAATGCTTGATATATTTATTTACGATAGTATTTTATGTGCTGACACAAGGATAGATGACTCAAATAAATGTTTTGTCCACTGTGTACTATTAACTCGACGAGGGAATTTCTGAAAATCCTACCCCATCACAGCCTCCTTCCCTTTGGATATCTTCTATTTCTCTATTCTGTTCCTAAGATATCATTTTTTATAAAGTACACATTTAATGGAAACATAATTGATCATGGCGTAGCGTAGATTCATAAATCATCGCGTAGATACATTTGTTTTCTTTTGTTTTCCTTTTAGTGCGGGGAGAGATCAATCTGTGTAGGAGTAAATTGTGAGAAAAGGTTGCAATCAAATGAGGGTACGATATGATTGTGTTTACAATTCCGACCCTACTCTTCCTTTTTTATTTTTCTCTTTTCTTTGTATTTTTTTAATTTCATCTTTCTTTCCTTTTCCCCCAATTACTTTTTCGTTCTTTCCTTAATTATTGTTCTTTTTTCTATTTTTTTAACGGGAAACCCCCCTCCCCCCTTCCCCCGTAGCTAGGCAACTGGTGAATGGATACGTAAATAATGAAACCTAACCTTATTGAGATAAACTCTACATATAGTTTACAGAACAGTAACGAAAGATCCTATAAGTAGTTTGTAATAGCAGTCATTACTAGTATTTGTTATATAATGTGCTAATTATTATATGATCCGTGTAATTATTCATAAGCGAGACCAGGCATCCTAAATGAATCAAAATGTTTAAGTTCTTCCCTCTCACATTCCCACCAAGAACTATGAAGTAAATTAAGATTTGACAACTACTTCAAAATGACCGGCGTTAGTGAACTTTGGAACAACTAACAATATGTAGTTTCTTATCAAAACTCAATTAAGTCTCGGTTAATCTAAATGATCACATCCCTAAACAGGTAATAAACGACGGACCGATGTCTCTGATAACGGACCAAGTTAATAAAATGTTGGATTTTTTGTGTTTCTAATTCAAGTTTAACTTCACATCGGGAATTTCCCTATGTTAATCTATTAATAACTCAGATTATTGTTTCAGAAGAAAAGGAAAAACAGAAAGAAACAAATGCTTTAGTCTCACGAAGAGGGTTCTTCAGTAACCCTTTCTTCAGGTTCTGCAGCTCCTTCAGAATTAATATTTCTTCTTCTTCGTCATACTATTTCTTTCCTTTTTATTTTTTCTTTCTTTCCTTCTTTCTGTCTTTCTTAATCTTTCTCTTATTTTCTTTCTTGCTTAATTTGTGCGAAATTAACCTTCAATTTTAAAGTGAGAACCATTTTATAACAGAATATCCAGTGAAAATGCACTGAATGTTGTTTTTATTTAGGTCCCCATTCTAAAAAAAAAAAAAAAATTTCACCTGCAGGACACACTTTGATAACCATTTCTTAAAATATCATAATTTTTAACAAATATAATATTGCCATTTGTATGATTCCTGTCGGGATTGATTATTATTCATATATTACTCCTCTATCGCCCTCCTGTGTCGCCCTCTTAATCAAATCAATGAAGCAGAAATGTCTTTTTTTAGTGACGTTTAACTCTTAAAGCTGCCACCCATACAATGCACCCAGTGCCACAGTGCTAATTCCTATTGTGCCAGCCACAAATCTCCTGTGTGCCAAGTTAATTTTAGGGTTGGTTCAAGTGCGTGTTATTTAAATCTTTACAAAAAACAAATCCCTGAATTACTCGAGAAAATCCAATCTGACTGTTGTATACAAAGACGCGTAATCCAAAGCCGATAATCTGATGCACGCGATGGTACTTTCAATAGCGCTGCAAAAGCACTCAGCACGGTGCAATGGGCATGAACAATAACTGTTATTACATATGCGCGCTAGGGTGAACAAAGCAGAGTAGCGGTGGCTCGCTAGCATGAACGTGGCAGTCAATCGATAGCACGCTCGCATGCACACGGCACTATAACAATAGCGCGCTAGCAGTCTCATGGCAGGATAAGAGTTAAAGGCCATATCAGGGATTTGCAAGGCCTCAAATAATTAATTTTAAATCAGGATGAGTTGATGAAAATACATGTACGTACGGAAAATCAGATCCAAAGACCCTGTGGTTTTCTTTCTGTGGGTGAAAGATGGAGCCCTTTTTTGTACATAGCCATCGGAGGTGGATAATGAAATATGCACATCCAGTATAATGCATATAAATTGATTGATTGATATTTTTATTTGCTTTTTTATTTTTTCATTCGTATTGTTGAAGTTGTTTTTGTTTTGCGTTTGGGAAGGGGAGGGAGGGGGGGGGGGGCTGAGTGAGTATGTGTGTTATTTTCTACATGAGCCTGGCAGTTTTTTTAGGGAGGCTTGAACCCCAACTCATTTATAACTGCTCCTGAGTACTCGTGGTTTTTTTTTCTCTCTTCCTCTCTTTCTCTCTCTCTCTCTTTCTCTCTCTATCTCTTTCTCTCCCGCTCGGTCTTTTTTGGCTCTTTTTACGTGTATATCTTCGCCGTTTTACGCTATCGACTTTAACTTTCTTCTTTCGGGTTCTCTTGTTTTATCCATCACACAAACACTCACTTCTATATTTTATATTTTTTCTTATATAGACAGATAATTCGATTCCTTTGTATGGCTTTGAAGCTCTTTGGTTTATTTTGTATATGAAATACAATGAGTCATGTCATCAGTAGTCTAATAACTTACATAAATGTCCTATAATATACGGAAACTGTATAGCACAGGTTAAAACAAATTAAACATTTCATCCACTTAGTGGATATGGTATATTGTCAAACCTGTCATGGTTTTAGTGTGACACGAAGGTTAAAAATAATTGATAATAATAATATAATCGACGTTATATTCTAACCCTGAAATGCTAAAACGCATATACCTCTTGGAAATATAGATATCAAATATAATATGCTAATAATATTCAAAATAAACTAACTTATACAGAATTTAGATCCAAAAAGAATCGCTGATGTTTACACTCACGTAAAAATGTATAAATTTGATAAACGTTTTAAAAAGTTACACACACCCACCGACATTCTTTAAAAATGCTTTATAGCCACAATCAAGACAATGCCAAGTTCAGCTAATTGTACGTATGACTATATGAATTTTTAAAGACATTTGATGTGAATATAAATTTATTTGATGTCGTGAGCTTTACAATAATTTCATGAATACCGTATTTATAGTAAACATATCCTTAAATACCTTTGTTACTAGCTCTTGCGTAATGCATAAATGGCAAGATCTAACTAGGGGGAAATGATCGTAAATTAGTTATTAGAATGGCAATATGTAGTTATGCAATACAATGCAAAACAAATAAAAAAATTAGTTAACAACTATTTAAAATAAAAAATGTTTGGTCACACATCCAATGCATATTAAACCTGGTTATGCCAGTGTTTGCATTTTTTGCATATATATATACAACATGTACACATTTAGACTAAGTTTTGATGACACAATGGGTATGCATTATAATTGATCATCGTCTTTCGACATAGGTGTATGGAAGTTATTTTAGTATTTAGTTTGACAATTTCGATTTCACTCTCTGAATCAGTCCCCCATCTCCCCTTTCTTTCTCTCTCCCTCTCTCTCTCTCTCTCTCTCTCTTTCGCTCTCTCTCTCTCTCTATTTCTCTTCTTTCTCTTACTAACTCCCCGATGTCATTCTGTTGCTCTGTTTCTAACGTATTTCTGAACGTATATACAAACTCGCCGGATATGGATATCTCCCTTTCTTCCTCATTTCATCGACATTCACTGATTCATCAGTTCATGCCACGGTTGAACAATTGCATAATTATTCATGTATGAATGTAATAAACCACAACAAAAGCATGGGTTGGAATTCCATGAATAATCGAGTAATATAGTTTATTTGAATAACAATCAATATATATTTCCATATAATACACTTCAAGAATAATTATCACAATGTTATATCGGCGAACAGCCTTTCGAAAAACAGCATTTGTTAAACGCAATCCACTTAGTGGATACGATAATTCGTCAAACTTGACAGGGTTAAAGAGTACATTGTTTGCAAGACAGAATTGCTCATGCACCTGTGAGTGCTAAAACGCACAACAAAATTATAAATATATATATGTATATGAATACGTTAAAACATAAATTATAAATATATTAAAGAAATACCGAATAAATATGCGACGAAACACGATTCGCTACTGTTTAATAACTTGTAGTTCATAAGTAGAAAAGATCCGAACTAAAAAGAAATTGGCTTCGAATCTTACAGAAAAAACAAAAAATATTAGAAAATGCGAAAAATATCTTTCGAACATGGCATTAAACTGAACTTGATAGAAAAATTGATAGCTCTGCAAGATGTATACAGTAGTTATATTTTCTATGATCCATAGAGTGCGATATCTTTTCTGTTTTTTCAGGAATCTAAACAAAAATGATAAAGCGAGACAATGAAATATTTCATACAAAATAAAAAAAACACTAAATGCTCATAATCTGGGGCATAATATGACGAGAACAATCATGCTCAACAGTATTGAATATTGATTTGTATATGTATGCACTTTATACACACCTGCATAAATCGGTTTTCCATTCTTCTTCAGAGCATTTATATATATCATTTAATTAGTAAACAAAATAAATATGTTCATTTTCCTTGAGGGAAATAGTAATATATTGTTATTTGTATTACAATTAGTTATAAGGTTATATTGTAAATAAGTTACCATAAATATTAAATATGAATACTTATCAATACTACAATAATACTGTATTAGTGTACTTTCAACAATAATCATGATGAAAAGAACAAGGTGTACAAGTTGCTTCTTTGGTATTTTCGACATATTTTGACGAAGTGGAGGCTGGTTTATGCTACTCGTTGTCTCATGCATCCACATGCTACCGGTACTCTGACAGTTTCCTCCTCGTATCGGTACAGACCATCCACACACTGGGTTTTTCTCAGGACCTTCATGTTATGAAAGATGGGTTGACATCGTAGGTCAGGATCAGCTTGGTGAGAGTAAGGATCCAGACACGCTGAACATTGGCACTGTGCCATGCTGATCGACATCGGGACACGGTCGGGGTCGAAACACTCAACATAGGTCCAAGGGCACGTACCATCCTGGTTGGAGTTGACTGGTTCAGAGGCACTTGGCTTGGCACCGGTCGGGCAGCTCTCGGGGCTGGATACGCCATCGTATGGGCAGCTTGATGTCTCTATCCTACCGATATCAGCATCTGAAAGATTGAAGCTCTGAACGGCAAAAGCATCTTGATTTGGATAGAACAGAGGGCCGTTCCTCTCTCGTGATTCGTAGTCGGCTTGGTTCATAGGAAGGCAATACTGTGATGAAGATGGTACCGGTGAAGATGTGACAGCGTGAACGAGGACGACCATGAAAATGAAAACCTGTTGCGAACCAAAAAAAGAGGAAATGACACCGTGAGCTTGGAACTTTATTCAAGTTGACATTTCAAGTTTTATTACTTTAATATAGAAATTTGTTTTGCATGGGTGTTACATGTGATGTAGAGATGTCGTGGTCGACTGAATACGTTACCGGATCACAAGGTCCGTGGTTCGAGTCCCGCCGCGACACTAATGTCCTTTGGCAAGACATTGATCTACATTTGCTTCACTAAACCCAGGTTATGTAAATGGGTACCTGGCAGAATTAATTCCATGAAATGCTAAATAGAGCGCTGTAATGGCAGCCATTCTTAAGCCATGGTAATTATTGTGGAGCGCCAAGAGTGTCAAGTCTGACAGATATTAGCGCTATACAAGAACCCAATGTCATTATTGTTATTATAGATATAAACTTATACAAAAAGGCCTAGTGGTATCGTGTGCTGTGAGCAAGGGGGTCGTTATTTGAGACTACATTGTATTACTTTTTCTTGTATTATTTTCTAAAACCTGAATCTTATTTGTATGTCCTTCTGATAGATGAATCAATTAATTCAATTCAATTATATCAAATCTTATTCATATTTCAAATAAATGTACGTACCTTCATTTTTGAAATGTTGATTTTTGCTGAAGTATGTAGGAATCTCGATGTAGCCAGCTTGGTTTGGTATTTCTCAGGTTGCTTCTTCGCTTTGAAACAATTGAATACCGTTTCTTTCAATTAGCTGCTTGTAACTTTATCAGGTGTTAATTCAGGAAAAAACTTCACACCGTGTTCTTCAACTAACTGCTTCTTTCACTCTCAAGCGTTTCTTAATGCTGATGCATCCAGCATGGTCTCTTTTATACCCTTACCCTGTTAATTATGCACTTCTTTTGCCGGAAACATATTAGATCAAATCTTATTCTTGGTCAGGGAAAATAGCGGATTTGGGACTAAGTTCCCACGAAGTAAACGTTAACGATTTCCGCTCTCAGGCGTTAGCCAATGTTTTGAAATACCAGCATACCTATTTCTGCTAGGACACACCTGTATAAATGACTCATTCAATTCACGGGGAATCCCTGGTGAAATTAATGGCCGATTATTTGTGGCTATTTGAAGACTAATATCTCTCAAACATTGTATTTTGTACCCAATTAGATGTTTGCTGGATTGTTTGGTTAAAAGGTCAATTCTGATATAGCCCGACGCTCGATAGTTTCATTGTTTGCCAAATAAGTCCAAAGTCCGGATACTATACAGATATTCATACAGGAAAATGTTCAAGGTAATTTTGTACTATTTTGGTCTAAATAAAGGAAATGTTATCATGTTTAGAGAAGGTAATATGATTCCGCAAATTTGTAAATGTTTAATTTGTTTTCTACTAGACTCAAAGATAAACAAACATTAATTTGAATTGATAACAATTTCTTTGCCACTAAGGACTACCTTACTTATACAATCATGATTGTTTTTGCGGTTTGAAACTGTAATAATCGTGCAGATAAAAGTGAATACACAGAAGCGCAGGTAAGTCACAGGTAAGTTCCTCAGTGCGGAAGTAATCTATTTGGAGATCTTCCGGTATGAATTCATATCCTGATTAATTTGTTTCTTTTCTCTGAAACTGTTCATCGAAACCCAGTTGATTAGGCCAGGCTTTGACGTCAAATAAAGTACATTATACTTTTATTTCTTCAAATATAGGATTCGATCTTTCCTGATTTAGGAATAATTTAAGTGGAAAATTTTAAGTGGAAAATTTCATAGCGAAGGGGTCTATTTTTAGCCATCTGTCCTTTGCACTTGATCGGGTTTTCAGAAAATGTTTATATTTTGCACAATACCGTAATGTATGACGTTTCCCATAGCATTATATAGTAAGTTATTTTCTACTGACAAAAAACAAAAAAAATGTATTAGTAACGATTTTTTTTTCCAATCTTCATAGGTATAATTTTGAATATATCTTAAGAAACTGGCAATATTCCAATTCATTCCATCAGCGAAAAAGTTTATTAGAATACGTATCGAGCTTACAAGTGCCCTTCCTTTAATATGTGACTTGTTTCTTCTTCAGACGAGATACCACACTTAAATGAAGGATATTCAAACCATTTAAATTGATACAAAAAAAATTACAACTTTGGCTAGAAGAGCATTAGGTTATGCCAAAATATTAAAAATCAAATCTTAACTATTGATGGCTTTTGATATTACAAGTAAAGCATGACTTTTCTTATAGGTGATTGTATCATAACTATAAATAATTTTAAAGATCACCTAAACGTGGAAATCGGATTTAGCCGATAAGATTCGTTTTAGCACGATACCCGGATCGTCGCTTTCCACTTTGTCTTAATTATGAGGTTTGATAGAACGTCATACTTTTTAATGATTTCCACACGCTGAAGAACGCTAAAGAGATTCAGGGCGTTGAAATAGGGGACAAAGCTGTCCACCTCCCCTTGCCCTCACCTTTTTTTGCATTTAGGGCGTAGACTTTCTCCTTCATTTTTTGCTACGCCCAACACATAATTGTTATAAATATGTATGAATGCCTTCTTTTTCAAATATGACGAGATACTTCCATAATTTCTGTTTATAGTCGCATGCCCGGAACTATATGAAGATCAGAGCCATTGGCCCGAATTCACAAAGGAGGTTTAGATTTAACCCAGGCTAAATCTAACCCTGGGTTATTTAGCCCAGGCTAAATCTAACCCACGGTTTAAACCTCGCTCGGTATTCACAAAGCGAGGGTTAAATAACCCATGGTCTAAATCTAACCCACGGTTTAACCCACGGTTTAAGCATGCCTAAGAGAGCAAAAAAATGAACTGAGCATGCGCAAAATTGAAGCATTGAACTGAGCATGCGCGCTCAGTACACTTGGTTACTCCACCTAGTTCACCGTCGTCTGCTAAGTCCAGATTCAGTTGTATTTGGGCTATTACTCTTCGCCTACAAGTAGAGACTGAAAACCGACCGATTCCAAGTTGAGATAAGACTTTAAACCACTATTCACATACTAAAACAGTTCTCTGACAGAATGATGTCCTCAAAATATTTCCGCATTTCGCATAAATTACCTCAATAATTCCTCCCTATCTTTGTTATATATGGCCTATAATCGTCCGACATAATTATGATCAGCTGGGCAGCCGCGCCAGAGCGCATTGTTGATCCCAACACACTAAACATCGACAGGAGACTTTTCGTGGAAGAGTCCACAAAAACCTTCTGTAAACGACCCTTATACCAGAGTGAACATTTTCTATGATGTAGTGTTCATTTTAGAGCTATATGATCACATTTTCGTTGATTGTTATGATGATTTTAGAGCGTAAGTCACACTTTAGTTTAGCAATTAATCAATCCGAAGTAAGACTCGTGTTATATATAGCGTAGACTCCGTAGAGGCAGCGAAAGAGATCGATGACGTTTAGTCCAGAATGTGTTGATGATGTAGAAAGAAAGGGCTGAAAGGTTACGATAAATACTATCTGATGGAAAATACTGGCATTAATGTATAAAATGCATAAATGTATTGAGACAAAAACTGGGCTCACTGGTCATAAAATAAGAGGACAGCAAAAACAAGGAAGTCTTGACATGTGATAAAGAATTATTAGGCCTAATTCGGGGGGGGGGGGGGAGGGGACATTAATTGTTTTCTTAGGGGGTGGGGCTTTATTGGGGGGGGGGGGTAATTTTGTTCTTAATTTTTCTTAGGGGGGAGGGGGCATTTATTATTTTCTTGGGGGGGGGGGCATTAATTTGTTCTGAACTTGATTATTTGCTGTATTAATTCTTTTTTTAGGGGGGCGTTCATTTTTTTCTCAATTTTTCTGCTGTATTTAATTTCTCAAGGGAATAGTGATTTAAACAATAAGAAAAGTGAAACTTTTTTGTAAATTTCGTCTCTATTTCTCACTCTTTCACCTTCCTTGTTTTTGTATGTTGTTTCTCTTTTTTCACCAGCTCTCTACCCCACCTCTCTCAAATAATCTTTTTATTTCGTTAGAACTCCATTTTTTTGTAATCCCTCTCATACCACTTTTCTTTCTCTTTTTTTCTCCACCTCTCTCTCTCATACATACCCTTTCTCCTTCTTTCTTCATCTCTCTCTTTATCTTTTGCTCTCTCTCTGTGGGTGTTTGGATTTAGCAAAACATACTGAATCCATTTTAATTCATGGTGTGTACTGGGTAATTATAAGTAATAGATAACAGCAAATGGTATATTAATAATTAAACAAGATAAAAAAAAGTAGGTCATTCACTTGTAAAACGTTTACCTCCTAACTTAATGATTTCACAAGAAAAACCACACCATCAAACAAGAGAAATGTATATTTAAATATTGACGATTTAATATGGATAATCAAAACAAGTATTCAAGGTTATTGACAAAGACAATGTTGAAGTCGATGATGATGTCAGTGATGATAACGATGACAGCGATGTTGTCGGTGGCGATGGTGATGAAGCAGTCAAATAACGATTTCAGTGATGAGGTCGATGATGATAAAGATGATGACCATTTCCCTTTCAAAGTGGTTGGTACCTTTTGCAAAAATGTTTTTGGGAGGAACTATATCAACCATTAGATTTCAAATCATACGGTCTAATTGTTTCAGACCACAGTACTTTATGGGTGTACGTTTCGTTCAGAGTAACTTAAGGGTGAACCAATTCCATATCGGTTATTTAATTAATTGGAATAAAAGTAAATGGGGGGCATCTCCAAAAAAAGGTAAAATTTTCATTTTATTAATAGAGTATCTGTTGTTCCTATTAATAAAATACAGGGCTTGATCTCCAACAGGACTCCTGATGTAGACATGAGTCCCATCAATTGCACCTAGAAAACCTGGCAACCTGCAGTACTGGTACTAGAACTGCTGCTGTGTTGCTTCTACTTCTTCTCTTGATGTTGGGAACTTCATGAATTGTTCCCTTCTTCTTGCAAACACTTCTGACATGTCTTTGATGACTCTGCATACAGGAGACTGTGAAAGCTGTGCCTCATAACCATGCATCTTTTGGAATGACCCTGTAAAAAAAAAAAAATCCTTTTAGTGAAATATCAACTAGACCTAGTACAATTTCTTACAAGTTACATGTCCAGATCAAATTCTCAAACTGAGAAATGTTTAATGTCCTCAAAATTGTAGAATAGATTTGTTATTAAATCAGGGCTGTCAACCCTCTTGCATTTAGAGGGAGTCTCACGCCACCATGCCCTTCCTCCCGCTTTGATGTAGAATCTCCCAGTTTATGAAAAAACCTCCCGCAAAACATGGTAACCACAATTTTACCCTTTTACTCTTTCGCTCAGCCCAGATTAAATAGAATTTTAACATAACATTCCCATACTAAATAAGGTAAATTACTCACCAACAGCATAGAATCGAAGTGCTGTCACTACCTGTATAGGTATTGGCTTGTTTCTGTCTGTCGTCCTCCTCAGCTCTTCATCCACCAAGTTGATGAGGTAGAGCGCTGTCTCTTTGGAAAACCAGGACCTGGTCCGGAATGACTCATTATCATACACTTCAAAAGGGTTCATGGGTCACGAAGGCCTCTCTGAGGTCTGCCTATCAACTCTCTGTTCCGGTCAAGCCGGCGGAGATGGTGAATATATTCAGCCATGCTGTCTCTGTCACAACAAAATAGAAAAAAGTGAATTAAAATTAGAACATGAAATGAAAAAATATTATTCATTGTTTATCAAATAAATCCTATGATATTACATGTTTTGCATTCTTTGTATTGTAGATCTAGACAATCTGATTTTGAATAGATCTAGCTTTTGCAAACTCTAAAAAAAAATAGTAACGATAGGCCTAACGTTAGTCGTTAGACCGAAAGCTTCAGTCTCTATAATCGTCGGTTGTTCCACTGAGACTACGTCTGGCTCCACTAGACCTCGGTTGTCTAGTGGAGCCAGACGTAGTCTCAGTGGAACAACCGACGATTATAGAGACTGAAGCTTTCGGTCTACGATAGGCCTAGACTAGATCTACTTTGATTGCATTAAAGAAAGGAGTGCTATTGATTCATACTAGGTCTAACAGTTAGATCTAGAGGTCTAGTCTAGATCTATTTGGTAATAAGGAAATAGGGTCTAGGCCTAACCGTTAGATCTATGAGTATGATGTCACTGAACCTCCATAAGAAAGTAGGGGCCAATTCCTGTCATGTTTTGTCTAGTGACTTCCGTTAGACCCTACGGCCTAGGTCTAGACCCTAGACCCTTTTTTGGAAAAATATTTTATTCCATTTCAATTTCTATTCTAAATCTAGATCTAGGTCTAGGTCTAGATCTAGTAGAATAGGTCTAGATCTAGATCTAGGTCTAGAATCTACATCTTTTTTACAATAATTAACAAAATACTTTTCATAAATTCATGCCATGGTTTGGCGTGCTTTGGCCTTTGACTAATTTCTTGAGACTGAGGACTAAAAAAAAGTTAGGAGTCTAACTTTAGATCTAACTTAGATCTATCATCTAGGTCTAAAGTTAGATAGTCTACGCCTAGCCTAGGGCTAGGCCTACGTATTTGTGTGTCTCACCACCACCGACTTCGAGCTCAAGCCCAAGTCTTATTGTGTCAGTGTAGGCCTAGTACTAGAGACTAGTCTAGATCTAGGTCGATCTAGACCAGGCCTCTGTATATAGTTGGCCTAGCCCTAGACTAGATCTAGACCTAGACTAGTAAAATCCATCAGCGTGGAAGAATTTTCATTTTCATTTCGGCATTTTTCGTTCTCCTCCGAGAAGCAGCAGAGGCAGAGCACAAAATGCAAATGGAACTGTCGCTACCTACCCTCCCCCCCCCCCCCCCCCCCCCCCCCGAGGCCAGGAATGTCTCAAATGTCATGATCAACATATTTTTCTTCCCGAATCACACAATTGTTTGATGTTATAACTTATTTCGTATTGTTTAGCTGGCACTAGACTCTAGATCTATTGCGAAATTGCCTCGCCTCGCAGGATTACATAAACAACACAACACAAATACACACGCATGGGTCCGAGCTGCGTTAGGTCTTGCGACAATGTTCGCAAAGGCTGTGCAACTTACGATTAGATTATTATTCGTGCACTTTTTACGCACATAAAACATGTTCAATTGTGCTTTCATTGTAGCTGAGCTGAGAATATGGTACAAATATGTTCTGAATAACTAAAAATACTTACATTGTAGGCTATCACAGTTGAAAAACAGCAACTTTGTGAAGGTCTCTTCACTTTGTTTCACCACAAATTTGTCAACAAAATTTGTACGATCGTCTGCGCTAAAAAGCCAAAGCTCGCTGGTATGACGTCATATGACGCGTTAAACCGTGGGTTAGATTTAGCCCGCTGTTTAAAACCCCCCCTCTGAGCAGGCTAAAAATATGACGTAATATGACGCGATTTAGCCTGGGTTAAATCTAAACTCCCTTTGTGAATACCAAAATAATGACCCATGGTCTAAAGCTCGGTGTTATGACGTATTATGACGCGATTTAGCCTGGGTTAAATCTAAACCTCCTTTGTGAATTCGGGCCAATATGTTCATGGCTCTGAATATAGCACGTAAAAACAACAATAATAAACCCACCAGATCACTTTGAAGCGAACATGCAGTTATCTGACAAGCGGATATGGTTAACAACTAAATTATTCATACCCTTAATACCAACTTCTGTTTTTAAACTTCTTTCTCAATTGCCTCAGTTTATGTTTCTTAAGCAAGTGGCATATCAAATCTTACATGTAAAAGTATTCTATAAAGAATTTCATTCAGCAAGTCCACCTTTCATTCTTCAGTCATGGAAAATAAAACACTAAAAACATCAAATTTACAAGGGGTATGCATAAATCAGTTTTTAAGTCTATTTTTTCTTCGGCAAGGACTTTGCCTGGTCGAAACATACTTCCATATACTATCTAAAATATAAAGTCGGAAGATTTACCAAAAATTTCCCTACAAATTATAACGGGTATATGAACATTGACACAAGTCATGGTATTGAATGTGAGATAGAATATATAATCTGTCACCATTGCCAGTATCATATATAACCACAATGTCTCATAATAATTGTAAGCGAAACCAATATATGGTAAAGCAGTGATTACTAGTCGAAACTATTATAGCAGATCATTGATTTGAGATAGGCATTAATATGCAGAATGGCTTTTGACACACTGCAGTCGGCAGCAATTATATGCTCGACATCAAACTAAATCTGAAAGTATATTGTCATACATCATTTATCGACAGGAACATGAAGTTCGATATGTTTACCCGATGTTTTGTCATAAGTTATAGTATTGTTTCATTCTTCCCACTGGCGTCTTCGTTGAACTGCTTGATTGAACCAAGCGATCCTCGTTGCTCATCAGGTAAGATACATTTCAATGTGTGTGATGTTTATGCCTTGATTAAGTATTTTCTGCAGTGCTATTACAATGTGATTTCTGGAAATGCAAAGGAAACGAAATGTCTTACAGGTTACAAGTATCAACATTTCCGCAATATGTAAGTTCCTCCTGGTACTGAAGAAGGCCAAAGGTGACAACAATCTGCATTGACCAAGAGGCCTACACCCCGCGTCATATTCGAAAACGGGCTAGCAATATCCTTGTCTTTTCATTAGAATAATGATATGACTATGTAAGATGTGCTTTTACGGTATTATTATTATCATCATAAAAAATCTGCCCATTCTATATCTAACTGGAATGTTTCAGACCCGAGGAGGTGACGGGGGTCATGCGTAGTCAAGGGTTTAAATAGGTACCTTTACATAAAAAGAAAAAACGAAGCATAATATAAACGTTGTCGTTAGAAATTTTCCATGTTATACAACGAGTTTTAATTAATAATAACGCTGCTCTGTAGAGGTTCAAAGATCGGGGCGGAAGGGCGTATCAACTGATACAATCGTGACGGTATTGATCATTGCAAAAAGCACATATATTGAGGTCTCATGATTTAACCTTGTTTGACCTTTCCTCCCATCCGATACAAACTGCCCTCCTCTTTCTGTTTTTATATTTGTATTCTCTCTCTCTCTTTAGATTTCTTTTGTTTGTTATGTGTATGTGTGTGTTTTGTTTAAGGGAGGGGGGGGGGGGGTAGGATGTTTCAATTAAAATAAATTTCCTTCAATGATTTCTTTTCTTCATTTATTCTCAGTGTATATGTAGCCAAGGTTGATTGTTGATGACAGTTAATGAGCATTGTCTTAGCTTAAATAAACATGCATTTTTTCCATTCTGTTTGAACTGCCTCTTGGTTACTGTACTCAAGATGAGTTATTCATGTATGATGTATGCATTTAATGAAATCAATAAAGAATATCTAAAAAAGCTCAATTTGTTTCAGATGCCGAGTTCGCTGGATGCTACCTCCGAGACTGCATACTGCAGGAGTACAGCCATTCCTCCAGCAGAATGGACATGACCTATTGTTTCCACCTATGCAGCGACAGGCATTATATCCTTGCAGGGTTGTTCGATGGCGATACCTGTCTATGTGCCTGTGCCCTACCCTGCAATGTGAGTCTATCAGATGCCAAGGATCGGTGTGGTATTCCATGCGCTGGGAACGTCGGTGAGTTCTGCGGCGGTAGAGAGGCCGTGCAGACCTATCGAGGTAAGTACACGTAGGTTAGGGGGAAGGGGATCACACTAGTTGAACTTAAAGCT
The DNA here is from genome assembly GCA_035222895.1 of Strongylocentrotus droebachiensis. Taxonomy (NCBI): domain Eukaryota; kingdom Metazoa; phylum Echinodermata; class Echinoidea; order Camarodonta; family Strongylocentrotidae; genus Strongylocentrotus; species Strongylocentrotus droebachiensis. Next base: position 239,306 of record JAVYIG010002196.1, read on the forward strand.
GATTGTGATTGTAAAGCGATCAAAGTAAATGATTATTCGCATTATTCTACAAGTCTTTGTGGTTAATTCATGTGCTTACTTGTTGATTTGAGTATGTGGTGACATACAAATGAAACACTGGTCGACACTTATCTATATTAATAGCCTTAATTGCAATATACATGTGCGATACTAATATCAAAACATTCGTGTGTTGGCGGTTAAAACATAAACTTATTAGTATATCTCTCATTTATAATTAATAATCAAATAATGCTCATTATCATTGTATTGTTCTCTCTGCCCAGCTAACAACCCTTCTGGAACAGCGGAAAAGTGTCAAGGGATTGTAAAAGGTATGTCACCTCTTGTTTGTGACGATTCTTATGTCTGTACTCGTAAGTTCAAGTGTTTTAAACCCGTGGTGTGTGAGTTCTCATTTTTCACTAGAGTGCCGTGACCATTTGATTTTAAGTAAATTCAGTCTCTTTAAAGGTACTATGTCCAATTTGCAGGCCCCCAAAAATGAAAAGGTTAAATTCCAACGGCGTTCGAAGGTAAATACTCATTTAGAACTTCCCTATAAAAGAAAGGGGGGCTTGAAAATGTCTTGAAAAGCGGGAAAATAACGACAATTAGTTGTCGAATCGACTTAAGAGCTATAGAGCCAGTAAGTAATAGTCTGCCATTTTCAGACCATTGTACCGAACGGTCGTACGTTTTATGCTGCGCAAAGATTCAATCAGTTTAATTTTGGCCATTACAAGAAGTGGGTTATTGATGTAGACAAATGCTCATGTACCCTTTACAGCTCATTTTATGTATGTTATTACCAAAGAAGAAAAAAAGGTCAGTCAGTCACTCAATAGTGTCTGACAGTGAAGTCTAGCAAGTAAACGGGTTTCCTTCCATAATTTGAATATTAGGACATTGCTAATGTTTACATTTCACAGATAGGACATACATGACATACTCATAATTCCTGCAAAGTTCTACAGAATTCGATGTTGGCTGCAAATGGGACATAGTATCTTTAAGTTCTCATATATCATTATTATTAATTTAAAAAGTATTATTATTATTATTATTATTAGTATTGCTATTATTATTATCATTATCATTATTATTATTATTATCATTATTGTTATTGTTGTTATTATTTATATTGATATTGAATATTTGCTTACAGTGAAATGACAAATGTCAGCTCTTGATTAAATAATACTATTTTTGTTTAAACAGTACAAGTGATAGGCCTATATATGGGATACAATTTGCCCAAATATCATATGTAAAACTATAACATTGAAACCGCATACATTCTACGACTACAGCCCATGAGACAAATATCATAGGGGACCGACAACTCGCTAAACCGACAGTCCGTGAGACCAACAAGAAGGAAAATATCAATTTCCTGGACTCCTGACCACTTTGTACAGTTTTCACCAGACCTACGGCCATCTGTTGCTATGTATTTCTATGTTGTCGGTTTAGTGGGCTGCCGGTCTCGTGGGCTGTCAATTTTGTGGACTGCTGGCCTACTCGAATGACACAATATTATAAATAGTCTACATCATTATTATCATAATCATTGATCATCATCATCATGATGATCGTGATCAACAATTGCCAGATCTGTTACAAATATCGGCGGTCAAGGCCCGCCCTGCGGGGGCTAGCTGCGGGGGATCAGGCCAACCTTACAGCTTTGCTTACTGAACACTTCGGGCAAGACAGCGACGAGAGAATTCCTGATAATGTGGTTACAAATAATTGCCCAGATGTATACAAAACAAGATAGGTGACAAGCAGTGTTATGTAAGGGGGAACAAAAAGACTCCGGGTCCACCATGAATAGGCATTGTCTAGTGCAGGTGTCTCGGCACTATGTTGCAGTTCACTTAATCTGTTCAATTACAACTCTATACATTTACAATATAATAACTTTTGAAAGACTTAAGTCCACACATTGAAACCTCAGAAATATAATGAACAGACTATGTTTGACCATCAGGCCAAATTTCAGCCTAATCTGAAAATCTCTTCATAGTGGTTGCTATGGCCTTTTGATTCACCCTTCTATTGATTTCCCTGTGGTTTGCTAGCTCCGCATGCTTGAATAGCCCCAAACTTTAAAGCTCTCTTTCTCACAATTTAATACCAGTAACCTCCCTCACCAGCTCTTTTCATTCACTAAATTGAAAGGGTTAGGAAGCTTCAATTTGGACAAGTAATATACCATTTTAATGAGGAGAACTTCTTCTTTCATAATCAGATGAAATCAGGAAAATAATTTTTTGCGACTTTTTGGTGGTTTTGTGGTGCCGGGTCACATATTATCTGCTATTCTCAAAAAGCTGGTATTGCTGATTTCATACTTTTTGCCCACTTGTTCAAGGTTTGCGAAGATGTAAGGCGTTGCCGTCTCATGCTTAACTTTCCTGCAACCTTCCCTATCAGACCAATACAATTGCATTTCTCTCTTTTTTATTGTGTTCATGAGTGATGGTTTGACACTTGCTTGTCTACATACTGTCATTTCTTTTGTTAAATTACATTGATAGGTCCATAATATATCAGTAGATTGGATATCTGAATAATCAGCGTATTAGGTTTCCATGAGTGAATATTCGAATATTACTTATGGCACAATACGTAATTCTAACTGAATTCCACTGATTTAATTGAAATTAAAGTTTTTTTTTTTTTAACACCTTCCCTCTCACAGTAACAGCGCCCTCGTCATCGGTGCCATCTCAACCCGACAGCACCAGTTCCATCGTTACTGAACCTGCTAAAGTCGTCAACTACACTGGCCTGCCCAGCACGTCAACACCAGTGGTGTTTGTACCGATACTTGCATCCGTTCTTGGTGGGATAATGGTTATCGTAGTAGGGATAATAATCGTTGTCATATTCTGCAGGAAAATGCCATCGAGAGGGGTTTCAGGAGAAAGTGCCATCGGGAAAGAAAGAAAGGGATCAACGACGAATCGGCTCGAAAACCTCGATCAATCAGAGGGCTATCAACCTATAAACGCCGCTCCTCCTCTACCCTTGGCAACGGTGGTTCTTGTCAGCGCAGGTGCTAATTCTCAGACCATCCGGGCTGATCGTCTAGGAGATGGGAAACCACAGGGTGGGCAACATGGGGACCTTCCTGACAAAGTACGTCCTGGCGAAGCCTCAAGGTCGCCCCAAGACCCCCTACGTCCGCCATGCATACCCGAAGACAACATGGCTCTCAAGAACGATGACGAAATGATGGGACACCTCTACTGTGACATAGATAATGTTCAAGGTCCTTCTCCCATGTTTACTTCTACTGGCTCTACCTTAGGCGATTATGCAGAACCCAGGGGATCCGGCGGTAACTCAGAGGCTACCACTCTTTGTCTCGGTGAACCAGGGACACATGATGAAAAACCTACCGTTGCAGGTAGTTTGTCTCCAATGATAGGAGACGAATGCTTACATCCAACGTATGACACTAAAATGCATGTTTGTAAGATTCATCGTTCTTCTTCTGTCTACAATGAGTACGAGACGAAGGTACACAAATCAGTCCCATCAAAAGACTGATCACTCCCAAACACTTTTACTCTATTTTCTTTCGAGTGCGACTCGTAACAGAATGTGAAAAATATATGTCATTTCATTTATGAATACACCGATAATCTTTTTTCTCGTTCGTTGAGAAGACAAGATCAGAATGATATTAAGCAAAATTGTGTTTTCCTCAACCCACAATTCTGTACTGTGAATTTAAATAATGTGAGAATAGATACAGTTGTATATATTTGTTTTCAGAATGTATCATGCTTTCCCAAATATTTTGTGTAAAAATATCAGTATTTGTACGATATGTATGATAATATAATTTTTTTAATTGTATGTTAAGATCTCTAATCAATCCAGTTGAGATATCAATGAATAAGACCTACATTAGAAAACGGTTGTTTTGTTTTTAGGGGTAGAGAGTAAAACATATCTATGGTCAAAAGTATTCCCATTTATAAGACGTAATTGCTGTACAATACAATACAAAACGTTTCTTTAAAAAATGCATGTTTAAGGCTTGACGCTTCCTTTAAGCCAAACACACACATCGTAACATAATTGCACTTGTCAAAACAACTGGGGGGGGGGGGGGAAGGCATATATCTCCATTTTCCCTTTATGACTTTCGGTTTATAGAGAGGCATAATACCAGAGGCAATTATCATTATACACCATAATATATCAGGTACTGGCATGTTATTTAATAAAGAGTCAATATGTTCCTGCACAGCTGCTCTGCATGACGGTAATGTTATTGTTGAAGAATAATCAGAATTGTGCATCAGTCTGTCTCCTAAAAGTTTTATGAGTAATACAAAGTGATGGCTTACATTGAAACTATACCCTATTCATGACAATTTCTGTGAATTGAAAACCACGTAGTGCAAACATGGAAAATTAAATGTGCTGTAGATCTAGATGGGAACATTAATACTTCTCTTCATACTCTCTTAATTACAATAAACGCATTGTGAAATACCAAAATAAGTGTTATGCTTCTCTTTTTTGTCCGCGCGAGTTTAACTCTATACAGAGTGATAACTAAAGTGAAAACGGTGGAAATGGACAGAGTATGCCAAAATAATATCCAGCTTGTAAAGTAAACTTTGTTTAGAGGCACTTGAATTGACCCCTCCCCTTATATGATTAATTGATACGCCAACGGCTTATTGTTTCAGTGACTTCTATTGTATACGATAGAACTAAACCATCAAATCAAATTTCAACTTTTCAACTTCAGACATTCAATGACTTGAGATCATATAGTAATCTGCGAAATTTCTCTATTTATAAAGGCCTATAAAATAAACGTATCTATATTTTCTCCCAGTTCCTAGTCTTATTGCAACATTTTCAAACACATCTCTGTTTTATGCCATTGTAGTACACCCTTGCAGTGCCATTCTGCACCATGTATAATAATGTTTTCCTCCCATTTAGTTCTTCGTTTCCTTGTTGGTGTGGTGGTCTGTAAAGTATATAAAATATAATCATCGATCATGACTCTAATAGATCGCTGAACGTTAAGGCTATTGCCTCGACAGAACATTATGGTTTTATTTGCAGTTTCCCCAATTCATTTCTATTGCTGAATAACTTTGTATAATTCCGGTATATTTGTAGACATGTTTCCATTTTGTTTGTATTCTGTGTTTCTATATTGTATATAATCTGTATCTTATATGTTTTTTACGGATTTGAATTGAAATAAAAATTGAACTTGAAAACTTGAACTTGCTTCTATTAGTTTATTTCTCGCATTAGGTTACAGTGATAGCATTAACAAATGTGTCACATTAAACAATGCAATCTCTGAAGCTAGTTAAAAACAGATAAGATGATAATAAATTATTCACAATATTCTTTCATGAAGTAAATAGTGAGGGTCACAATCATAGAGCTATAGCTCTATGGTCACAATACATCTTCATCATGTAAGTCCCTCTATGGGGGAGGGGCGGGGGGGGGGGGGGGAGGGTCTACCCATTACCGCTCTCCATGTCGTCCTGTCTGTAGCCGGTTCCAAATCAATCGGTGCTCACAATCAAGCCTTTCCGTTATTCAAAGCATACCAGGAGCCAAATTTTGATAAAAACTGCTCCGCGTCCTTACATTTTTGAAAAAACTGGAGCCGTCTTTCCAAGACTAGGAGCCATTTCCCAAATTAATGAAAACACTTTTTCTTTTACATTATTTTTCAACCGTTACCTTTTATTCATTCATTAGTCTACCAATAAACTAAAAAAGTACACAATACACAGTAGTGGTAGCACGGTACTATCTGGCAAGGCATCGTTATACATACAAATGAGTATGAACTTAGGATTGAGATACACAAACCTTTAAATAATAATGCCATGGTCATTATAATATAATCGAATATCAAAAACGTTACCTTTAGTAAACTATTTAAAAGCCATCAGGGAGCTACTTTTTCCATTTCGGGGCTACTGTTTTCCATTTTCATTGTCCTGACGACCTCTATTGATTCTCACCATATTTGAACACCACTAAATTCACTAAAAATCGGTACTTTAGTGACGATTAATGATACCCAAGTCGCAATACAATACAATCGTTTCGGGAAACGATTTGCGAAAGATTAAAGTCCCAATCTTTTCCACTCACCGATGTAAGAGAATTAAAAACAAAAATGAAAATAGGAAATCTACCGTCAATCCTGGCGATCAGCCGCTTCGTATTCATTGTTTGTTGTGAACATATTAATCTGTAGTAATGGAATGTTTTTATAATACTACGGGGATACTTCTTCTGCGAATACAGTTCAGCACACTGTACTCTGTCTGCAAGCAGAGACTCTAATCTGACACTTTACCACACTGTTATGAAACCGTGATCAGAGCCTAGATCTGTCAGTTTCCGGCCGTGTCATATAACAGGAGCAGCTAAAGTACATTGGCTATTGTAGTCTCACAATGCAGACACTGCTACGCTCAACAATGGGTGAGAGTTTTTGCCTTCAGACTACTCTATACTTGAGTCTTTTGTGCGTACGTGAATGATGACATCACTCAAGAGCATGACAATTAAATAATTTTACTTTCGATTTACTAATTGAATCTTGACCTCAGCATGTTATACATCTATCTGGCTCGAAAGCAAAATGGAGGTATTGCATAGCTGTCTCCTATACTTTATTTGTATTCCCTTGAGCTTATGTCAAGGCGAGAATTCTACAAGTGGAGACGGTAAATCCAATTGCGATGGTCGATGCTCGTTGAGTAAGTATTACCTTACCACTTGATATCATCATGATTATATTAAGGTTATCTGTTTGTTCGGGCTTGCGATTCATTGTCTGAAGCAATATTATAAGCAATATTATGTCCGTGCACATGTATGTTTACATGCCACAACCACAGTCATGTGAACATGTCACTGTCACATTTGCAAACAAAAGGGATGTAATACTTTGGACAAATTTGTATAGTATTTGTACAGCTTCCAAATAAATCAATTTATACTCTATGAACGGGTTGTTTTAATCATACTAAATGCAACTCCATGTCCATGATGTAAGAGTTTTACTAGACATTTGTTGACATTTCACGATTTCGATTCTTCTGACTTTGTTGATAGAATGCAATGTTCAAGATTTGCACTCTTTATATATAATGCTTGCAAAATAAAACAAACAATGGGTCACCACGATCCACTTTTCTGACACGTCCACTACGAACTATACTCCAAATGATGTGACTGTCTACGATTTAAAATTTCCAAACAGGGAGTCGACTGATGTGGACCAGCTCAATTAAGGTTATTATTATTACAGCATTTCTTTGACTCATTATATGGTGTAAAAGATATTATGCTATCATTATTGTTATAGTTGGTGAATACGTCGGGTGCTACGGCATCGGCTGCCTGCAACGAGATCACAACGTAACTTTCAGAGACGGGCGCATGAATTCTCCCAATAATTGTATCACGGCCTGCGAAGAGAGAGGCTTCGCCTTCGCCGCCACCGTCTCCGGGATGGAGTGCTCTTGTTCATGCCCCAATGGAGAGCAGGGGTGCTTGGGGAGGTCCCTGGAGGACAGAAGTTGTGGTTTCCCCTGTGTTGCAGATCGTGACAGCTTCTGCGGAGGTTACATGACCATATCTTTATACAAAGGTGAGACAAGTGGTCACTTAACTCAAATACATTTTGACCAAAAAAAACCTAGCCAAATGATGCTTCTCATAATAATATAATAATAATAAAAACCTTACTTTTAAAGCGAAGTCTCTAAGCGCTAACTTGAGAGCGATGTGGTACTGATCTGCTGTATGTGTAAAGTTCCTTTATTATCCTGGTGCAAGCAAACTTCTGCAAATGACTCTAACCTACAAATTTAAGGGACTTTCGTCAATACTCAAATACTGTAAAAGCTAATTATGCAATTGCACCTAAACAACTGAATGGTATCAATATTTTGGGATATTTGGTCCGCTGTTATCACATAATTATTGTCTTGTCAGCGGCACATGATCTAGACAATTCTGAAATCCTCCGTTCTCCCCTACAACATGGAATAACTTAGTACATGTTTATATGAGAAAAGTCGATGAAGAGGTTTCTAGACTTTAGACACATCGTTTTCTAAAATTGAAGGTGCACCTTAATGAATTAATCCCCAAATTAGTCACCTGTACCTTTATGTATTGATTAACGTTTCAATTCAAGGTTTATAACTCGTTCTAATTTATTTCACTTTGCAGTGAACTCTTCAGCTTCACTAAACGTGGTTTGCAGGAACAAGATTTTAGATCAAGATCCTAATCAAGATGAGGGACCCATTACGACGTCCAGTGGTGAGTGATGATTGGTCATTTGCATACCATACCATTTCATAAATCTTGTCATTAGTAACACTTATTGATATAAATATTGACATGAACTTACTGCATGCAATTTGCTTTGATCAGAATCGTTTAAAGATGACCAAGACAACGTGGCCTCATGCAACGAAAACTCGATAAATGCAAGATAAATAAAATGTTCTTAGAGGTGTTAAAAAGAAATGAAATGAACCATGCAGTTTTTAAGCATTAACTTGGTGATTTTCCCCAATTTATTTTTACAGGCACTGGTTTTCGTATATAATTTTTTTGAAATTATAGTACATGACGGTAATATGATCATCAAATCTCGTTTTGATTACTCTTGTATAATATCCTGATATCATCAGAGACATGTTACTTTGATAATTTCTTGAACATTATTACATTTCATCATTATACATGTACACCCTTTTTCGCTGTCTCCAGAAGTGTGATATGTTTGTTTATTTTATATCATCTCTTCTTCCTTACACATCTTTTCCTTTCCCTCTCTCTCTCTACAGAGGCTTCATCAAATCCATTGGTTTTTATTGTCGTCCCAATCTCCGTTGTAGTAGCCATTGTCATAATCTCAGTTGCAGGCGTATTGGTACGTCGCCGGCTAAACCATCCTGTGGAGGAGCCTGTAACAACTGTGAAAATGACTAAAAAAAACAGCGAAACAAGCGACAAGGAACGTTACCGAATGAACGTCCGGGATAAACATGTTCATGACAGAGATTCTCGAGTGGCAACTGGAACACAATATCAGCCGCTGAATGCGATGCCAAAGCTTCCAGATATTCCTCAAGCAGATGTAACAACAACGGCGTCACCAGGTACAGAAGTGAGTGATGGCATCTACGAAGACCCTGATTATAGGGAATCCTCTGTATCTACAACAGGTATCGTACTAGCCCACGAGTATCTGGTCTCGGGCCAGGAGGTTCCATCCAGGAGCAGATCATCTGACGAGTATCACGAGTACAACTACCCTGAGATAATCCAAAGTAAACTCAAGAATCCAGTTAAGGCAAGCACAGTAGGTGACGATGGGTACATGATTGCAAAACCTGGTCCAGTTAAGGCAAGCACAGTAGGTGACGATGGGTACATGATTGCAGAACCTGGTATACAAGGCATGCCAAATCCTGGATCGAAGGTGTACTATTCTTCGCGTTTACCGATATCGCAATCCAAGGGTGAGACTGAGACTTCACCAACCCCTCAGAGTAAAGTTTATTATTCTTCCAGTATACCTATCTCAGTCCACAAGGGTAGAAGTGGCTCTTCAAGTTGATCTGGCACCAAAACTTTCTCTGCATACATATCTGGAACTGTTCATCAATCAAATTTGGGGTTTTCTATATACGGACCCTGCGGCCCCAAAATTGTACTATTCAACGAGTTTACGCCGTTTGGGAAATCAAAGTTCTAAACTGTCCTCCGAAAAGGATAACTGGGAAGATGAGGGGGCATGAATGTGGAGGAGAACTGATGAATTGAATATCACACATAGCTGCGTTTATTATTACGATAATTTTGTGATGTTCGGCAATTATGTTGCATCATGTTGCTTGAGTATTTCACCTCATATACTAAGTGTTGATACACTCAGAAGACCGAGTAAAACGGATTCTATATTGTAAAATATGAACTACTCGATGTCGAAAGATCAGTGTCCTTGTCTTATATATTTGCCATGTATTAACAAGATAGAAATGTCCATCACTAGTTTAATACGTAGTTAACTGCCAAGCAGTTTTTTTTTTTTATATCAAGTTTACGTTAATGAATTTTATCACCAAAGGATCAGACATTATTCACTTCATCATTAGCCGTGCAATGTCTGCAAAAATATCAATAAAACAAGAATGCACCCCCCTGAACAGAGGGCCCTTTTCCCACTAAAAATAATTTATTCAAATACGTGACATCACTGAAGCTACATTTATATCGATTGTCATTTTTTTTATTTATATACATTGTGTTTTCTAGTCGTACTTGTTGACTGTCACTGTGACTTTGCTATCTGATGTGATAATGTAATATAATGTAGAATGTATATTGATGGGTTTTTATAATAAATTATGATTAAACAATCACACAATGTAACACTGACATTCTTGTTAATTTATGTCATTTATATTATGTATACAATTTATTAAATTAGTCTCATACAGTTGGATGCAAGCACAGGGAAGCAATATATAGGAAAATATACATAGTGTAATGTAAGATAGACAGTGAGAAGTATGATGTCAAGGCATAGTGCGATTATCAGTTGTCGGGGAAATATGCAGAATAAATGGAGATGTGAACAAGAAATATAACGGAAGGTCGTCAATTTTAACCTAAATGACAGATCGGAAATACGAAACCCAAAGACAAAGCAACTTTTCAACAAGTTAATTAGTAGGCTGATAAATGTCACGTAGCTTGATTATGGACCTCGAGCATGTCGAGTTTGTGGAAGTAATTTAGAATAATAATTTTTATTGTCAGGGCCCTCTCGTTAAGTAAAACAAATTGCATATAAGTATCACTTTCACTGACCTTTTTTCTCTCCATGCCAGCCACTTTATATGTTTTTAAGAAAGATACATATTTTGCCAGCCATGATTTGCTGTTGTCTAGAGTATTTTATGATGGAAATGTGATTATATCTTAAACAGATTTTTTTTTTTAAGGCCTTTATGTTGTGTCAATAGTTTTCTTTTCTTTTACACCATAACCCGTATCATCGTAATGGACTCAATTTATTTCAGTTCAATTCACATTGAATTCACATGGAGTATAGCATACAATTCTAAAAATTGGATTCTCACAAGTAATATGATGATTGTAATCATGTTTAAAATGATAACAACATTTGCAAAATAAGTATTCTCCTAGTACAAAAGCGAACATGGCGAAATGGAATTCAGGTTGTAAAAAAACAACATGAAAACCATGCGATTGGATGAATGTATAACGGAAGATGTAGCTCGGTTGAAAAAAAAAAAAACTTATTTCATATTCGTGCCGTTAATAGGCTCATTATTTTCTGCCATTTTCTGCCAGTCTACCACGTGATATCGAAGCAATTAATTATGATATCGAAACCTCACTATAGACACTCGAATGACACTCGTACTACACTATTTATTTTAACTTCAATTTCACTTTCATTGACAAAGACACCCACAGTTTATTAAGTCTTTTAATGTCTATGGCTACTCGACCATGACATATTGCAATGCCAATTTAAACATTGATAAAAGGCAGGATGAAACAAATGAGGAACTACTTTTACATCCAGCATAATAAAGATTAATGTCTCCAATTAAATCTTAGCTAAGTTTGCCTTATTGCATGATATATTTTGACTTGAACGTGTGTTAGCTCCTGCTTATTGTCTACAAGCTCGGATGTTCCCCCTCTCCTTTTAGCATATTACTTTTTTATTGGAGTAAAATAAAAATGGTACATGTTATTGTCATTGCTTTGCTGAGTCAGGTTGTTTGTGTACTAGGCAGCGGGAACTCGAAAAATAGCGCAAAACGTAAGTATAAAGAACATTTCCGACGTCTTTCATAAAGAGATTAAGATTTTGTCCAGTCCAAAAGAGGATTTGTTAGCCTTGAAATGAAGTTGAATATTCACGCAATGTTTGCAGGATAATCAATCCGTCATTTGCTGTAAAGTGTATGCTACCCCCATATGATCTCTGTATTTGAATGCCGTTTTACATTGTTCATTGCAATTATTTCCTGAACACTTTTATGTCACACAACTTTACTTTATCGTTACATCCGGGTATTATTTATGGATGAATGATTTTGATTTTTTTTTGACCTGCCAAAAACAATGTCTGAAGCATGAAAACCAAAGTGTTTTTTTTCCAATATTAAACCGTACAATGCTTTTTATTAGACAATTATAAACGAATGTAAAAACTCCAAAATATATGCTGACCAAGACTTATGTTCTAATAGGAGATATTATATTCTGGTTTTGACCTTTATACACCTTATTAAACAATGGAGGAAACTTTGCTTTTACAGATGGGGATTACATCGGTTGCTATGATCGTGGATGCTTACGATTCCATTACGATGTCAATTCCACTCCTGACGTCATCGTAACACCAAGTACCTGCACAGAGGCTTGTCAAGAAAATGGATTTCCATTGGCAGGCGTGTACAATCGTTCGAAATGCTCTTGTTTATGTCAACAAACTTGCCGGACCAAACCACTGCCGGACAGGAACTGTGGCGTGCCTTGCCAAGGTGAATCCGGCATGTTTTGTGGGAGTTTCATTTCGGTGTCTCTTTACACAGGTGAGGACTCAGAAGCGTTGGTACGTGCCACCCCCCCCCCCCCCACCATCGAAAGGCGGAAAAACAAAATGAATGGAGATTAAAGAAAGAAAGAAAAAAAGAAAGGAAGAAGGAGAAAACAACGATACAATAATCTGCCTTAACTAATTCCCGTACCTCCAATAATTAGATATTTAAATTCACATTTTATTTTCGGCGTAACCCATTGACCACTGGAACCGGACGGTCCCTGTATTAAGCCTATGGGATTGAAAAAAAATCGGTAGTTAATGGGTTATTAGCGGCGCTCATTCTCCCAACCCGTTCAAGTGCCACATCAATGGGCGTGCTCATGCTACGCCTTTATTCATATATATTTTGTTTCATCAAGCCCTTATTTCAAATAAATTTTCCTACATAGACATAAGGTCCATGGTCCCATTCCGGACTCAGGACAGATCATATGATATTATCTGCACTATATAAAAAAAAGAGAGATGAAGCGAGAATTGTATTACATAACTGACGTTACAGTTACATTCATCATAAAAGAACAATGTTTCTGGGTTTACATGTCTATCACTTTCAATGACATTTTTAGGAATCGATTTCATCCAATTTCAAATGTGATAATGTAACGAAATTAAAATTAACTGCAACTGTCCTTTTCACATAATGATCCATGATTTGAGAGACCTTTCTTTCAATATATTATAAGATCTTTATTGATAAGCGTGACAGCTCCCTTGTATCGGCCTGTCCTGTCTTCAAATAAGTTAAACAAATTAAAGAACAATATTCAATGATTGGATTACATACGAATTTTTCTTCATATTCCGTTGTCGATGTTGCACAGATTGAACTTAACCTTTTGACATGTTATATTTTCCTACAGTTTATACTAATTCTTCCAATGAAGTTTGCAGTATTCTAGATGAAGTGCCTACGACTGCCTTGGAAGGTAAGCGGAAAACTAATGGTGTGGTAGTGAGGCAGGGAGACAGCGGCGGGGAGGGGGGGGGGGGGGGGGGTGTTGATATTCAGCATTGATAAACCTGATAGAGTTGAAGCACCGTAGTTTATTTATTATTCTTTCATTTTGTTGGTCAGTATATATTATTTTTGTGTTTCTTATTTACATTTATTTATAATCGAAATATGATGCATTATAGTCATTGACCTAAATACAAAATTGGACGTTCACAAATATACCTCTACAGAAGTACAGAGTTACTTCCATCGCTCGTTAACAATTTATTTCAGATGTTTCATGTTCAGAACATAATCTGAGTACAAATATCGAATGGCTGAAGTGCAGGTTCTTTTAATGCATATATCAAGTCAACAGATACCCGGAATATCCTATTCTTTTTCAGTAATGTCTTCCGAGGAAACAAGAAGCGGCATGAATCTTGCCCTTCCTATATCCATTCCTGTAGCCTGTATCTGCGTCTTTGCAATCATTGTTGTCATACTGATTCGTCTGCGACTACGGAGTGTTCGCAGAGACTCTACAGAAGTCACTCAGCCCACAACTCTTCAGAACAAGGACCAAGACGCAAGGCCACTCAAACACTATCAAGGTTTGAATCAGCCTCCCACTACTGCTGACCTTCCAACCCTTCCAGATGCCTACGTCCCAAACCCAACGCCACAAGACGCCGCAGGGAGTCAGCTTGACCACGAATACGCTGAAGCAGATACAGATCGCCCTCGTCCGCTTCCGAAGTCACCCGATGCCAACACACCGCATTCGGAGTCTTCCTACACAAGAATCTCGGACGAGTACCACGAGTACACCTATGCGAAGCCAATCAAACCAAAATCCAAAATGGCGGACAGGGGTGGTTCAACGGATGACGATGGGTACATAACCCCTGATATGCCTTCACCAACCCCTCCTCCTCCTCCTCAAAGGGTATATTATTCTTCAAGGGTACCTAAACAAGAACGCATTACCTCGGAAAAGACCTCACCAGCCCCTCCGACTCAAGGTGTTTATTACTCATCCAGGGTCCCCAGAGATTGTAAGAAGAATGAGGGTCAGTCTGCACAAGATACCTCCAAAGTTACTTATTATTCATCTCACCTCCACAAACCAGGTGGCAGTTAGGGTTTACCTATCTAAATAATGAACTTTGTGGTGTGCACCACGCTAGCATGTAGGTTTTAGAATGTTCACTGATTGCTTACAAGTGTGGCGAGGACAGGCCTTGAGTTAATTGAGTAAAGTAATTATTTAAAATACATGTTCACCTGCTTTTCATATAAAACAAAATATTAACATGAGTCATACTACTGACATTTACTTTTGTACAAATATGTAATCGTGCTTTTCTTGACGACCACGAAATTTGCCCGAGTCTTTTCAAACTATAGTTACTTTAAGTACGAAGCACAGATTCTCCCAACAAATATTGCCAATCACGACGCACAGTTTTATGAATGGTTCTATCGAAATCATCGTACAATATTTGCAAATCATAAAATTCAGTGGATAAGAAAGTATCAAATTATATGTGGATATACGAGATAAAATTAAACATATACCTAATTATATTTCCCATATTCAATAACATGTTTTCTTGTGTCGTCTAAAAGATATTGAGAAAGGTAAACGCGAACGAATTACAAACAGTACAGTGGCCGTGGTAGCTACTATGAAAGCTTCAAATATCCCTTAATACATTTAAAACAGGTCGTCGACCTTGTGCACACTTGAGGAAACTCGTACATTCCTGACGTATTAAGCGCTATATGAGCAAAAAATATTATTATTAAAGTTGCTCACTATCACAATTTTTCGACCAGTAGTTCGACCAGTTTAAAATAAAATAAAGAACACAAGACTTGCTGGTGAAGAAATGTGATTATTTCGTTTAATAAAATATATATTTTTTCATACTAGTGTCAATGTGTGTATGTGTGTTTGAAGGCGTAAATACGAATGTGAGAGTGTGTATCATGCCTTTTTTTTTGGTTTTAATCATGTGCGGTAGAAAGTGTTGGAGCGGGTTAGTTGTGCGTTTTGGAGAATTTATATGATACCTCCGCCAGTTGAAGTACTTCAAACAATTAAACGAATATAGAGATGAAGAAAAGGAGATAGCCACAAAAGGAATTTTGCTGTTTCCAGTGAGCAGGATGGGTGTGCGTTTATATTGTTGTATGTGCGTACGTGTAAGTATATGTGTGTAATGGGGAGTGATAGATGGGCAGGGCGGGTTGGTGCCAAGTATGAGAGGGGTGTTCAGGGATAGGGGAGGGTTCGGGTAAATGTCCCTTGAGTTGAGCCCATTTTAGTGGTCGAAGGAAGAAAGAAATAGGAACTTTAAGTATTCATGTATGGTGTATTATATTATTTTTTTTAAAATTTGTTTTGAAATATTGTTCAATTCCTTGATTCTTTGTATATTAGCAGTGTCCCTATATTTACATTCATCGTTATGGAATGGATTCGATTTTTTTTTGTCGTTGTTTGGAATTTCTTAATGAGATACAAATGAACTGTATTTAGGATAGAACAGAAACTGATTTTTTTTTTTTTTTTTTTTGGGGGGGGGGGGGGGGGGTCGTGGAGTGGGAAGGGGTTTTATGGGAAGGGGAGGTGCAGTGTTTATTTTATATATTTATTAAATTGATCATATCAACCGCCTTTCTATATCCAACAAACTCTCAAATCACAAGGACGTTTTATGTTTACCAAATGCTTTTTTTCAACTATATTCTTCTTCGATTACATTTTAACTGGTCATTATCGACACCATTCCTGTGCGTAGATTATTGCAAAAGTTAGGTTTACGATAAAACATATTCGAATCTTATTAATACTTTTTATCCAAATGTTGTTCTTGATACCCCGAAGGCTTGTCCACGGCTTAGCCGACATAGAACCTAATAATAAATGCAGCTGTATTCCAATATTGTAGTTTTCCCATTAGTACCCGGTTCATGGAAATACTTGTCACTTGGTCCCCAGGAAAGAAAAATCCATTAAGGCGAGGCGTCAAAAATATCGATACCAGCTGGCTCCCGCCTCACGTATTGGCGGATCGAGGCTGCAATTCCGCCCGAAGCCTGGCTGGGGCAATTAATTTTCACTAATTAGCCCAGCCGGCTTGCGCCAGCCTGGGATCTGAGTTTTACCCCAGAATCTTTAATCGGTCCATCCACCCCCCGCCTGGCGGCACGTCTATAATTGGCTCAGCCAGGCTGCCGCCAAAAATAGGTTGTTAAAGTTGCAACTTTAAAGTTTCCAGCTGGCGGTCGCCGTACGGAGATGCTTAAAGTTTTAGTGGCGGCAGCCAGGCGGAGATGCCCAGGTCGAAAATCCCATAGAAACCAGTAGAGAAAACCAGTACAGATTTCTAACGGTTTCTAGTGGTCAATTCTCTACTGGTTTCAATATGGAAAGTGGCGCTTTTTCCATTAGAAACCAGTAGAAAAAAATCGTACTGGAACCAGCAGAAGACCAGTAGAAGACCATTAGCAAAACCTAATGGCACCATTAGGAGACCAGTAGGAATCCCAACTGGAACCATTAGGAGACCAGTAGGAAACAAGTACAAATCCCCACTGGAACCAGTAGGGGACCAGTAGAAATCGATATAAAAACCATTAGAAGACCAGTAGAAAAGAAGTGCTGGAACCATTAGACAAGTAAAAAAGAAGTCATGGAACCATTAGGAGACCAGTAGGAATCCATACAGAAACCATTAGGATACCAGTAGGAATCCCAACTGGAACCATTAGGAGACCAGTAGGAATCCCAACTGGAACCATTAGGAGACCAGTAGGAATCCATACAGAAATCATTAGGATACCAGTAGAAGACCAGTAGAAAACCCTAATGGAACCATTAGGAGACCAGTAGGAATCCCAACTGGAACCATTAGGAGACCAGTAGGAATCCATACAGAAACCATTAGGATACCAGTAGAAGACCAGTAGAAAACCCTAATGGAACCGTTAGGAGACCAGTAGGAATCCCAACTGGAACCATTAGAAGACCAGTAGGAATCCATACAGAAACCATTAGGATACCAGTAGAAGACCAGTGGAAAACCCTTATGGAACCATTAGGAGACCAGTAGGAATCCCAACTGGAACCATTAGGAGACCAGTAGAAAACAAGTATGAATCCCCTATGGAACCAGTAGAACACAAGTAGGAATCCTCAATTGAACCACAGCATTGGTTACATTACATGGTTGACATTTTTTTGATCAGTTTAAATTCTACTACATCAATGCACTTCCAACACAGTACTCCTCACAAAATCTGCCAGCCCTTGTTTTTTTTTTTTTGTACTTTAAAAGGGCATGCTGGTCTGCAAAGTAGACACGAAAATGACAGGAGCTGGCATGAAGTTTGCTTCCAACACAATTCACTATTTTCTCGAGGTTCAGCCATTTCTCTCGCAAACGTCTGTTAACAAAAGACATCACAATCATGTTGGTTCATCTTTATCATATTTAACACTTAACAGTGTATCCTTTAATTATCTGTCAGAATATCATACATCATATAGTGATTACAATGACATGAACGTTTAAAAGCAAGGTTAACAGCTTAAATGAAAAAGGATTTTTTTACACATTTCAACAACAAAAGAAGAAATATAATTTTTAAAAAATGTTAAATTGGCTAATTATTGTCTAGAAATTATGGCCAGTTTTAACAAAGAGAAATCAATCTTGAAAATTTGGAGTAGATGTTTAAAAGAGTAGGTTTGGCAATTTGCAATAGTTATCTTACGGTAGCCATCATGAGTAGAAACAATGAGAAATAGTTTTTGCTGAGAAATTTCGTTTGTAATTTTCCACCATGGAGAATAAGTTCATTTGCACAAATTTAAGTACTTCATTCATGTATATTAAATAGATAATAATTCACAAATGATTACGCAAAGCATGATTTTGACCTGTAGATTGTCATAGTACATGTAAAAGATTGATATGAAGTTGCAGCAATTGGAAATGTAATATTGTGTACTACATAATATAAGCCTACTACATTCACAAGCAAAACAAATTCATTTACGGTCTTACTATTTTGACAAGTGCTGTGATATGCTGTTCATCAATAAATGTAACTTGATAGTACAGTGTATTATGACAAATTATGACAAATCGATAAACAAATGAAATATGGTCCATATTTAAGAAGGGTTTGAATTTAAAAATGAAATAGATTTCATAATTACGAAAAATATAAATGGTGCATAATTCTGGAATTGAAAAAGGGGCGTTAATAACGATATTGAAATAGGGTTCATAATTCGGCAAATGAAATGGTATTATTTTGAATATGAAATAGGATTCATTATATTGACGGTTCGTAATTCCAAAAAGGATAAAGGGTTCTATTTGCATTTTCAGAATAATAAACTTTTGGAAGTATATTGAGCCCTATTTAATTTTCTGAATTATGAACCATATTTCATTTTTGGAATTACGAATCCTAGTTCATTTTCAGAATTAGGAATCCTACTTCATTTGTAGAATTATGAACCCTTTAGAATTTATAAAATTATGAACCCTCAGAAAACGACATAACAGTTCAAAGATTTCCTATCCATATGAATACATGTACTGTACGTAGGTCATTTTCGTATTGTAATCAAATTTAAGGTCCTTGTTAAGTGCCTCATTACCAATCATTAAATTCACCTGTTACGAATAAATGTATTTAAATAGTCAGAATACAAATTGAATACATTACGTGTTGCTAGTACTATAGGTAGGACAAACATTATGTCTTGCCCTACCTAACAACACATAATGTTTGCATATCGCATTCTGACTATTGAAATACAATTATTCTTAATAGGTGAAAGAGATAATTTGTTCCGCGGCACTTTGATTTGATTTATAACGAAAATGGCCTAATCACATTATGTTACATAGGGCTTACCCTTTACACTTTTTAAAGGAAAATCCAACCTTAACAGACAACTATACTTTTAAAAAATAGCATATTAAATCTGACAGAAAATAAGGTGGTTATGGATTGTTGAAAGCTGTAATCACTAAACCTAAGGGGCATTTTAAATTGGCTGAATCGGTAATGTCACTATGACGAGCTGCTGGACTACTTTCCCATTTATTTCAACACACAAAATGATTTAAAAAATTTTTTTCTTCAAAATGTACGATTCACGAGTGGCTTTTCTATGTAGAGGACCTGTAATAATGTGCTATTCATAATATATTTTGAGTAGTTCTCAAAGGGAGAAGGCACTTAAAATAAAAAGAGAATTTATTATATTTCATTAACAAATGGGAGAGTTGTCCCATGACTACAGGTGTAATAATAATAATAATAGTGGGTTCTTGTGTAGCGCTCATGTCAGTCAGATTTGACCCTCCTGGCGCTCCCGATTATTACCCTGGCTTTAGCACGGCTGCCATACGGCGTTCTAGCATTTCAATGAGATATGCATGGATTTAGTGATCTCATATTTATATATTATCACAACTCCCTTTATATTGGCCCGATTTATTTCAAACTTTCGCCTTTCTATTTCTCTTATTTTTCAGCTTCCATTTCAATGAACTTATTACAAGGGTTGGATTGTCTTTTAAGGCTCGTTCAGATATGATGCTGGAGTTGACATAAAGTTCTATATGCTTTACATTTCTATATATTATAATACAGAGATCACTGAATATGCGCAGTCCAAAATATACAAAAACATGTAGGTCCTTTGTTACCGTTCACTTTAAACATAAAACAAAACTGCAGCATTTTTGGAATTTTTTGGGCGGTTCACGTGCCATACCTGAATAAAGTCTTAAGTGCTTAAGATTGGAATCGATTTGTATTGCATCTACCTCATTCAATTTTTCTCTATTACCAACTTATATAATTTGCCACAGGTTTTAGGAATTGACATTGTGATATGAAGGGGGTGGGGTCGAGTATGAGACTGATCTACTACATAAGCATTATGAAACAGGTCTACTTCATAAATAGTAATAACAAATTTATGCAAATACAGAGATCTTTTACCCAAAGTGTTAATATGTATGTTTGTAAACCCTGGAATTCATTAAAATGGCAAGTGACATGAATGGGCATCTCAGTTCTACATCTAAGCTATTCAGGTTCGTGGCTATAACTCACTCCCCCCCCCCCACCCATCTCTCTCTCTCGATATCTCTATAATGAAGGGGAAAGTAACCTCTGTGTGTGTGTAGACCTCATTTTGGAAATATTCCTCTTCAGCTTGGACTCATGGTTTAGATTTTTGGTGGAATCTCCTGTATAATGCAAGTGCTGCTTGATCCATGGTACATACACGCAAAGAATTCTAATGCATGAATATAGAGCAAAAAGAAAGGAAAACAAGTTAAGAAAAACTTTTATCCATTTTAAAACTAGAATGGAAACAATGAATTAAATAATGAATTCTGTCAGAAAAGTGCAGTTTCAAAGATTTATCAGAAATAAAATAATCTCTCATTGCTCACAAACATAATATAAAACATACCTTTGCATTTTAAACATTTGTTGTCAATGCAAACGTGAATCAGGATTTTTTTGCAAATAATTATCAATACAATTCTAGTTTGCTGATGAGAGTAGAATCAAAGCTCTATTGCTAAGGAGGGAAAAGAACACTGTTTGAAACTCACAAAATATGGTCGGTTATTGCAATATACCTGCAGGTTTTAGTGATCTAAAATGAATTGAATTTTATATATTTGAAACTTAGGAAAAATAAGCATTTCGAATCAGTGTCATGATCAGGGAAAAATTAAAAATATATGTACAGAAATAATACAAGTACATCTACACAATTACCGATAATGGCTTCAACTGTGTCACGAGGCTGCTGAATGCTGATCCAGGAGGTTGAGAGAAAGTAGCATTTCTGCATGGTCTCACGTCAATATAGGCCTACTGTGTCCACAATATGCTTTGAATCCACTGTTTGGCAAAAGATGTCAAAAGATGCCTACAATTAATAAGAACAAAAATAAAGTTAAAACAAATTGAACGGTTGATGCATGTGCAACACACATACATGTAGGCCTACTACAAACTTCTTTGTACAGCCTGCGGTGGAGGAATTTTGTTTACCATTTACGGGTCTAGCTGTTTATTTCCAGATGAGGGCTTCTGTTTATATTGTGCGAAACTGCGAACACACCATATTTAAAGCCCCCTTCCCCGCTTGTCTTGAAATTAGGGTGCGTTGTAGAAACGGAGTACCGCCTTAACGCACTCTTTCGGGATAAGCGCGGGGGGGGGGGGGGGGGTGGGGGGGGGGGGGACGGCGGCTTGTCTGATTATCAAGATATTTATGATTGGAATTCAAAATTTCAAAAAACGTTTTCCCCAATGGTTTTATAACACTACAGTCTATTGCTTGGGGAAAATGAGTATGGTAAAACCGGTCACTCGATCAAAAGTCAAAGATTTTTACTTTTTGAGGCACTTCATCAAGTTCATGATCATTTTGAAGCGCAATTTTGTTAGGGCTTCAATATTACACCATATCACTGACACTGATAATACGTAGGGCCATGCATCATAGATTTAACATTGTTAAACGATGCCTTTAGTTTAAAGCCATGTGTAGGTGAATGCACAAACTTGCATCAAGATCTAACATAAAAATACATGGATGGGACAATACAATACATTTCTCATCTTTGCGGCAGGCGTATAAAGCACTCCTAGTAGACACGATCATACATTAATTACTACGTTTCAAAACAGAAAACAGTTACTGCACATATTGCAAATAAATTAGGTAAATCTAAGACTTACCCATATTGAAGAATAGCAGGGGAAAACAAAGTAATAAAAAGATTTTGTCTCTCTGCTCTGGCTCCTGTAGCTGTTGAGGATAGGAATGGCTGTCTTGTGTGTGTGTGTCATATACATAAGGCATGGTCTGGCTGGGTACACGCACACACTGCATGCATTGATTACATGTGCACACACACACAGTGTTAGTGTAGCCCAGAGAGATGCCAGCTAGTTATGTAGCCGTTTAAAAAAGGCGGCAGTCGCATTTTGGGGTTTTGGGGCTTGTATAGTCTTGATCAATATTGCAGACCTTACAGGGCATATGTCAAGATGTTGCACAATCTGTAAAATAAAACTATTAATATAATGACTAATGACATTTTAGAGTTTTTCATCCCTGTTTTGGGGTTTTTAAATAAATATAGTCAGACTGATTCAGAGGCGGCGCTATCTTACTGATTTCTATTTGTTTCAACTGGTTTTCAAATCCATTGACATATGGGCTCGATCTGCTGGTTTGTAAAGGTTTCTAATGGTAATTGACTTAAGATTTTTACACCCATGTTCAAACCATTAGAATCTACTGGTTTCTATCGGATTCTAGTGGTCTTCAAAACCATTAGGCTCTACTGGTTTTGTAAAGGTGTCTAATGGTTTGACTTAAGATTTGTGCATCCATGTTCAAACCATTAGATCTTACTGGTTTTTATTGGTTTCTACTGGTCTTCAAACCATTACAGTCTACTGGTTTGTTAAGGTTTCTAATGGTTTGACTAAGGGTTTTTACACCCATGTTAAAACCATTATATTCTTCTGGTTTCTATCGGATTCTAGTGGTCTTCAAAACCATTAGGCTCTACTGGTTTTGTAAAGGTGTCTAATGGTTTGACTTAGGATTTTTACACCCATGTTAAAACCATTAGATTCTTCTGGTTTCTATCGGACTCTAGTGGTCTGCAAAACCATTAGGCTCTACTGGTTTTGTAAAGGTGTCTAATGGTTTGACTTAGGATTTTTACACCCATGTTAAAACCATTAGATTCTTCTGGTTTCTATCGGATTCTAGTGGTCTTCAAAACCATTAGGGTCTACTGGTTTTGTAAAGGTGTCTAATGGTTTGACTTAGGATTTTCACACCCATGTTAAAACCATTAGATTCTTCTGGTTTCTATCGGATTCTAGTGGTCTTCAAAACCATTAGGCTCTACTGGTTTTGTAAAGGTGTCTAATGGTTTGACTTAGGATTTTTACACCCATGTTAAAACCATTAGATTCTTCTGGTTTCTATCGGATTCTAGTGGTCTTCAAAACCATTAGGCTCTACTGGTTTGTTAAGGTTTCTAATGGTTTGACTTAGGATTTTTACACCCATGTTAAAACCATTAGATCCTACTGGTTTCTATCGGATTCTAGTGGTCTTCAAAACCATTAGGCTCTACTGGTTTGTAAAGGTGTCTAATGGTTTGACTTAAGATTTGTGCATCCATGTTCAAACCATTAGATCTTACTGGTTTCTACTGGTCTTTAAACCATGACAGTCTACTGGTTTGTAAAGGTTTATACTGGTTTTACTTCACAGTTCCTCCTGATCACCATTAGACTCTAATAGTTTCTTGAAAACCAGTAAAACCATTAGAATGTCTCTACTGGTTTCTACTGGTTTCTAAAGGAATTTCGACCTGGGTGCTTGTAGTCTAGAATCTGCACGGTCCTTTATAATTTCCCCACACTTGATCCAAGCCGTCGAAGATGGCGTTATCAACAGACTCATAATTATGCTCACCAGCCCAGCCTGAGTTTCGCCGGGCGTCTTAATTTAATGATCACGCCATCATCGGCTGGTAGCAAGTAAGTAGGATAGGTAGCATTGGTGTGGTGGAGATCAAAATTAAATAGGCCAGATTCTGGACTAAGATGCTTGAAGTTGCAACTTGTTGAAACGTGTAACTGAGCTTTCCCTAAAAAAAAACTTAGCAACACCCAACAAATCTTGAATACAGAATGTTTTAGGCAAACATGGCTGCCGTGATGCCGGGAACATAGTTTAGACGTAGCTTTGAGGGCGATTGTTATCGCGCCTGTTCACAGCGAAACGCACCTGTTTTTAAATTGCTTGGATTAGCAAGTGTGCGCTTGTAAAAATGACGCTTGGATGGAATGCTCCCCCAGGGAGTATGTGTGCAGCAAAGCCTGAATCCGATGACCGGGGTAATAATATATAATTGTGAAGCGCTTCAAGAAGGCCTTCGGTCCTGAAAAGCGCTATTATAATAATAAAAGAACTAGCTATTATCATAATTATTATTGACAATTCAAGTGTATAATTTCAAATATTTCATGTCATTTTATGTCTTTATATCCACTATTTTACACCATTTAAACGTGTTGTCCACTAAGGCCGCGGACAAGACGCGGAGTGCAAAATTTGTGAATCTGCATTTGTTCAACAACCGAACTGCATATTCCGATCACTATCTTTACGATTCTGAAACACTTCCCGTCGTTTTCGCACTTTTACGAGAGGGCATTATTTCCGCGTCCAAATTTTGAAGACCAAAATTTAGACGAAGAAATTAACTTCCTGACACTTTCAGCAAAGGAGAAAAAGAGAAGGAAAAAGAGAAAGAAAATTGGAATCCTGGTAGCGCCCCTTCACTTGCTAGCTTGCTGGCAT